>CM067528.1:3835000-3840000 GCA_034509925.1 Hirudinaria manillensis | reverse complement strand
ATAAATTATATTAAATAAATTATATTATTTGTATTTTATAAGTTATTTGGGTAATTATGGCAAATAGACATATTAATTATATTATTTATAATATAATAGAGGGAAATTATGGTAAATATACGCTTAAATTATATTATTTTGAAATTCCGCATAAATATAAACATTTACAAATTATACTGTACATTTAAATATTATTAAAATGTTTAAAAGTTACTTTTACAATTATATTTAACATAAGGAAAACTTCAAAAATCATTTTAAAGTTAGAACAAACATTTGAAACCAAATCCACGCCTGAAATTAATTTATAATTAATTTATAATTTATAATTAATTTATAATTTATAATTAATTTATAATTTATTATTAATTTATAATTTATAATTAATTTATAATTTATAATTAATTTATAATTTATAATCGTAAAACATAAAAGAACAACTTGCATCAACAACAACAACAACAGGGAGTGAGATTTATCAAAATAATTAGATTACTTTTAACTTATTACTTGCTTTATTAAAAATATTAAAAATATTAATAACTTATTAATAGTACTATTAACCTAATAAAAACATTAATACCTTATTTAAAATTATTGTTGGAATGGAATTAATACAAGCGCAGTCTTCCATATGAATCCTTGGAGAATAAAATCTGAATTTCAGAAGATAATCTGCACAAATGGAATCTCTTTTCCCGCCTCCTCCACAGACGTCTGCCCGTTTCGGTCCATTGCTTTTCTGACTTTCACGGGCTCAAAAAAAGATTTAAATAAGTTGCCATTACATTAGTAAAGGAAAATAAATAAATAAATAAATAAAAATTAAAAATAAATAGACAAATAAATAAATAAATAAATGTATAAACAAATAAATAAATAAATAAAATAAAAATAAATAAATGAACAAATAAATAAATACACAAACAAATAGATAAATGAATTTAAAATTCATAAATAGAATATATAAAATAAAAACAACAATCGGTAACTGAAAGACATTTATTCCAGGGCACCTGTTCCTTCAATTTCAAAACAAAGTGTGACTCATCTGTTGCAACACTTTCATTTGGTCGTCCATAAAAATATTCGGAAAAAAATGCAAATTTATTCCACTGTGGTTTGTTCTCAAAGGATGATTTTGCAGCAACTTCTTCATCATCATCTTCTTCCTCGTCTTCTTGTTCTTCTTGTTCTTGTTCTTCTTATTATTATTATCATTATTATTATTATCATCATCATTATAATAATAATAATTATACACATTTTTCCTGCTTCTTCTCGGTCTCACAGCCGGTGATGAATGAATGCTGAGCACTACCAGTGCTCTCAGCAATTCACCCAAGAACTTTTCGAAGAATGTGGGCAGTGCCCAGCAAGGAGATCTTCTGAATCTCCGAAGTCTTTGGTCGTCCTGGTATCAACTCTACATACTTTATAAAGTCTTTTCTTAGCGTTCCGAGCGCTCCTACAATTACCGGAACGACTTTAGACTTCACTTTCCACATCCGGTTGATTTCAATCTCCAGGTCCTTGTATTTGCTAATTTTTTCAGCTTCTTTGAGCGCGATGTTCTTATCATCCGGGACGGAAACATCAATTAGCATGCACGACTTGGATCTCCTGTCATGGATAACAATGTCAGGTCTGTTGGCCAATATTTTCCTGTCCGTGATAATCGCATAGTCCCATAGAATGGTGTAATCTTTTATATTCGTCACACTTTGGGGCGTGTGCTCGTACCATTTCTTTGGAACTTCCCATCCTAGCTCACGGCATACAATCCAGTGGATGTAACTGGCCACCTTATTATGTCGGTGCAAATACTCAGTTGCTGCTAACACAGTGCAACCCGACGTTATGTGGCTTATCGTTTCTTGGGCCTTGCCACAGATCCTGCAATTGCCATCTATCTTCTGCTTCAATATCATGCGTTGATGGTAACGTGTGTTTAGTGTCTGGTCTTGAGCTGCCATGATTAAACTTTCAGTTTCGCCTTTGAGCCCAGCGCTTCTTAACCAAGCACAGCTTGCTTCTTTGTCCACCCAATTCTTTTCTAAGTTACAAAAGAATTGTCCATGCATGGGCTTTTCCCTCAATTCATTTATTCTCTCCTTCTCCATGTTGTCCTTTAACATTTCTTTCACAGATGTTTGAACAGTGGGCAAAGACAGATATTTATTTTTAATTGTCTTTGCTTCCTTAAGGAGAGAATATTTTGCCTTCCCTGCTTCATGCTTTTTGACAAGACTACAGAGCCTGTCTTTGCCCTGTTCAATATAATCACTCAAGTTAACCATGGAACAGCTGTAGGCAGACATCAGTTGGATAAGTCCCCGGCCTCCATTGCGTCTTTTAATGTAGAGTCGACTGACATCTCCTTTTGGGTGATGAAGTCCATGCATCGTCAGCAACTTTCGTGTCTTGCGATCCATTTTGTCGATTTCAGACTTTCTCCAATCAATTATGCCAAAGCTATAGGTGAGCACTGGAATTGCCAAAGCATTAATTGCCGATAACTTGTTCTTGGAATTTAACTCTGACTTGAGAATGAGACGCACCCGACGGTAATACTCTCTGGCTATTTTCTCCTTCATTTCAGGATGTTTAATGTCACCATTCTCATCGATTCCAAGATATTTGTACGCCTCCTCTTCGTTAAGACTCTGAATTGAATTGTGATCGTCAAATGGCATGTTTCGGCTTTTGATCTGCTTGCCTCTCTTCATTATAGCTACGGCACACTTGTCTAAACCGAACTCCATGCAAATGTCATCAGTAAACGTTTTGACTGTGGTTAGGGCCTTGTTAAGTTGGGTTTCTGTTTTAGTAAATATTTTTAGATCATCCATGTAAAGTAAATGAGATATTTGTTCTTTTGGTTCTATTTCATATCCTAATTTTAATTTATTTAGCATATTTGATAAGGGTACTAAAGCCAAACAGAAAAGGAGGGGTGAGAGAGAGTCGCCTTGGAAGATTCCTCTCTTAATGCTTATTCTATTGGTTTTTATGCAACCTAACTGATGACACAGCATAAGTTCGGTTTTCCATTCTTTCATCGAGCATTCCATGAAACCGGTGATTCTAGCAGGGACTCCATACATCTTCATTGACGCCAAAATCCAAGAATGAGGGACACTATCGAATGCCTTCTTATAATCAATCCATGCCATTGCTAAATTCCTCTTCATTCTTTTGGCAGTACTTACAATCATCTTGTTTATAAGCAACTGGTCTTTACAACCTCATTATAATAATAATAATTATTATCATTATCATTATTATTATTAATATTATCATCATTATCATTATTATCATTGTTATTATTATCATTGTTATTATTATTATTATTATTATTATTATTATTATTATTATTATTATTATTATTATTTATTATTATTATTATTATTATTATTATTATTATTATTATTATTATTATTATTATTATTATTATTATTATTATTATTTAAGAGAAGTTTTACGATTCTTCCTCGAAATGCGAAGTCAACAAACTAAAATCAATGTCTACTCTCCCGTTGATGACTTGACCTTAGTCATTCCGTCCTAATTTATGAGAGGATGACCTAATTACATGATGTCGACGTCATTATACGTCGCTGACCTAATTACTTGCCGATGAACATCCACGTCATCAGCAGCCTCCTTTGAAGCGATCGTAATTAATGTCTTGGCTTCGTTTTGAATATTTTATGAAAAAAATTGGTAAAAAAAAAGCCCGAATAATTGGTTCATCATGCTTTATGTTGATCTGAGTCGGTCAAATCAAAATCACTATCATCTTCTGTGCAACCATCAACATTACCATTCTTTCTCATCATCATCGTCATCGTCATCATAATCGTTATCATCATCTCGATGTATGAACATCGGAGTAACACGTTCAGTCTGGTAAGGCCCTCAAAGAACCTTCCCTTTACGACACCATAAATCCAACCTCTTTTCAGCCTTGTCTCCGAATATCCATCCACTCCAGCCGATCGATCCATCCATCTACCCGTCCGTCCGTCCGTCCATCCAACATTAAAATCAATTTTTAAACTATTATATATAAATATATTATTGTTGTTGTTGTGGTTGTTGTCGTCTTCATCGCCGTCGTCGTGGTTGTTGTTGTTGTTCTTCTTGATGCTGATGGAACCAGTGGTTATTATATAATTAGTGCGAATTAGTTCCAATTAGCTAAAAGCAGGCCTCCAAAGTCCATAACGTGATCAATTTAGAAATTCTCATCGAAATTTGAACAAACATTTTTTTTAAATTCAAAGAACTCCAAATCCAGAAATAAATTTTCGCGTGACAAACGTTTTACATTTAAAAAAAAAAAATTTACAATTTATTAATTTCAATTTTTCGAATTAATATTTTATTAATTTAATTTAATAATTTTATTTCAAATATTTTAAATTTAAATTTAAAGGATATTTTGAGATCATCTTCGATTCAATCTCCGCCATATTTATAAGCTTAAATTGTAAATTTTGAAAGAATTAATTTATATTATTTTCTCAATTTAATAAATCAGATAAAATTAAACTAATATTTGGATGGACAATATTTGGATTTTAAATTCAATTTAATTTTTATTAATCTTCTGTTTTAAATTTTCATGGAGAGTTTATTTTATTTTCACGAGTTTATTCAATATAAGCATATTTTATTGAAATATTAATAACGAAAATTGTAATTATTATTATTAATATTCTTAATTCATAAATTATTCCTTAATTAATTAAACAATATTATTGATTTTAATGTTATTACGATGATTATGAGTTAATTAATATATTTTTTTTAAATCGAAATTATTGGGGCTTAAAATCTCATTAAAGCATAATAGCTACTAATTCTTGTATGACACCTGGATGACACAAGTGTCACACCTGGATGACTCCTCGATGGAATCACACGTCATCCACTGCACCAAGTGACCTCAAAAACTGGATCTGAATTTTCTTGACGCAGAGAAAATTATGTCC
>CM067528.1:3825000-3830000 GCA_034509925.1 Hirudinaria manillensis | reverse complement strand
CGTTCATTTGCTTGCAAAAGGTTTTCATTGATTTCAGGGATAAATCGAAGAAATGCAAATATGCTTTGTGCACCCTCCTTGTTTTATTGGCCTCAAAGCTTGGAAATTATGGTCAACCTCTTAGCATTGTCTGCTAAAATGTTATTATGTTCAAGTACTTTACGACTAATAATAATAGTATTAGTTATAATATTATAATAATAATAACAATAACATTAATTATAAGTAAGTAATACTATTATAAATATAATTAATTATTAATATTATTGAGAACGTGATATTATTATTAATATTAATGTTAATATTTTGAAATTAATTATGTTGAAATTAGTTGAAATTAATATGTATAATAAATTGGCCAAAGTTAAGCAATGCCTTTTCACTGCGGTTATTTTAAATGAATTATTTGAAATTTAAGTTTATTTTGATTCCAAAGATTTAATTTAAATTTCGATTTATTCGAAGAAATGTTATCGACAAACTGCTTCATTTCACCTTCTCATTTCAAATACAAAAACTTGAATTTATTTCATATTTGTTATCGTCAACTGAAATTATTATTATTATTATTATTTTTATTATTAATTATTATTATTATTTATTATTATTATAATTGCTATTATTATTATTATTAGTATTGTTGTTGTTGAAAATACTATTAGATGTAATGCTTAATCTCTCAAATCATGCAGTGCAATATTTGGTACGCAATATTTATTATAATTAAAACAAGAATCCACCCCAATAAACGTCGAATTATGAACTTAAATATAAAAAAAAAACAAAAATAACGAAAATAATTTCCATCAGTGGTTTTCCATCGATTTCAGGAGACACGAAATTTTTCCCTCCGAGATTCCAACAACGCACCAGGGATGCCGAGCACTGGATCCAATTTGTTCTCACAAGTAAATCTTCGGCCATTTTCATCTCAGACCGTCCTAAAAAAACCTGCCAATAAAAGCGACGACGACAGCAACAACAGCGACGACGGCGACGACGACGACAGTGGACGTTTTGTCGCCGAAATATAAATTAATAATTCAAAGCAAGTATTATTTAATATTAATGCAAATAATTCAAGGTAAATAAATATTATTTCGTATTTGCTTAAATACTTGAATGGAAATATTATTTGTCGGTCCTCTTAAGGACGTAATAAACGGACAACATTTCAGCCCGTTATTTTATGAACCCACAAAACATTCAAGGATCGATGATTGGTTTACGATCGGAGTTTTTGGACATAACTTTGGACTTTACATTGTGGACTTTACAATTGTGGACTTTACATTTTGGACTTTACAATTGTGGACTTTACATTTTGGACTTTACAATTGTGGACTTTACATTTTGGACTTTACAATTGTGGACTTTACATTTTGGACTTTACAATCCCATGAGATTAGATTTTGAAAGATCAAATAATAATAATAACTGGATTATAACCTTTAGAGGAGAAATGTTTGAGACTGTTTATTGACGGGAAATTTATTTTCTCTTAATTTGATTTAAATTTTTACTTTAATGCGAAATAGAAAGAAATAAATTCTTTTCGAACGTTTAATATTTAATTTTTAAAAGTTACACTAAGCCCTTTCTTCGGATTTAAACGACCTTCAAAATCCTCTCCTGTTGTTTCTTTGTTTCCCTCTTAAAAATATTTCCGGAACTAATAAAAAAAAAATCAAAAAAAATGTTTTCAGAAACATTTAAAGGAAGGGAAATCGGCAGTAAATCTGCTGTGGGACTTTTTTTTTCGGAGAAATTATGAGATTGCACTCGGAATTGGGGTCACGGATCGTTCTGGAAATGATTTCTGAGATTTTGGATCAACCGAAACCTATTGGCGTCCTACATCTTCCATAGAATGTCTTGTAACTTTGACTCAATTTATAGTCTACCGAAAGAGGAGAAGGAAGGAGTGATTCTTGATTTCCTTTCCACGTTTTGACCTGAGATGTCGTTGGCAAATAAGTTTAAATCCTGCATTTAATGACGGGCAGGAAAAATAAATTAATTGCTGATCTTAATTAAGACTTTGCAAATGAATGGGGAACGGTACAAAGTCACGTTGGTCCTCAATTGAGACCAGAAGTCATCCGCGAGGTCATCCCTTCGAGGTCATCCAAAAGCACGTCACTTGGAAACTCCACTCGAGTTTTTGCGGAATCGATAGAAAAGATATCAATTTATCGAGGAAATTATGTCGTTGGACAACCTTTCGTACGAACGGAAGGATGGAAAATATTGAAAGAACAGGAAGATTTGACGGAGTGGAAGGTTCTCCGCCATTTTTCTGCTTATTAAAGCCATATTTCCACTAATTTTGCTTTTAAAAACGAACTTATTCTTTGTTTGTATAAAATAAACGTGTAGACCAACAAAGCATAATATTTGTCACAAAAAAACCCCCAATAAGTACAATTTATTTCAATCTCTTTTGACATTTAACAAAGCAATCATTTTCTGAATTCCAAATGCATTGCAAGATGAACAAATGAATGAATGAATGGATGGATGGATAGAAAACCATGGGATTTACCATTCAGAGGTAAATACGTTTATATCTCCGTAATATTTATAAAGCCCTAATCATATTTATTTCATCATAACCACATTTATAATTGCACAATTATATCTATAATTATTATTTTTTATAGCATTCATAATAATTAACTTCATATTTTATAACTCCCAAGCTGTCTCCGTGGGTTGCTTTTCTTCTAAAAGTGACATTTGCCACGCGTCTCGTTCACAGACCATCAAACACCTTTCGGTGCCTTTGCGAACCAGCGCCACATAAATATTATTATTATTATTATTAATGTTATTATTATTATTTTATTAATAATTTTGTGTCTCCTCGGACGTTGGCTTAATCTCGTATTCAAATATTAACAGCTCTCAGCTGATGACAACCCGCATAATTTTCCAGGATCCGTTTCTCAAACCAGGAAACTGATGAAGCGTGTAATTTGAGGGGAAATGTGCATCCCATATTCTCCATTAGAAGTTCCTCTCACCGAACCTCAGCATCTCCATTGATGGGCTATAAAACCCTAAAGAGACACACCACGTGCACCGTGCTCTGTCCGAGACCCCGGAGATGAAAGTTTGAAATCTATAACAAGTTATTATTATTATTATAAGATCTAATATAATAAGAATAAGTTAATTATTAAACCGTAATTGATAAGTTAATATCTTTGCTAATTAAGTGAAACAATTAGTTTACGGTTTGAATCCAACCACTTCCTGTGATGAACGTCAACTAATCTTCGACTGCGAAGCCACTGAATATCGTCGGTTAGTCACTTTCAGAAAACAATTTACATTTTTTAAAATGAATTTTCTGCGATTTCTTTCGTAAATTGGTTTATTTTTACATAAATAATGAAAGTTGTTCATAAGAATCTTCCTTAGTTGATGGCTTTTCGTTCTTCCTGGTTTTGAAAGTAAAATATTTTTTAATATTTTTTAATAACCGTCAAAGATATTTTCATCTTTATTCGTGTTTATCCTGCAATTACATTTAAGTAGCAAACCGGAAAACCTGCACCACCTGTATTGGCGCGCCACACCTGGTTAAAGCGACTGGGAGGGGGGGTTGTGATGTGTAATTATGTCATCCATCACGGTGTTTGCTTGGTTTTAATTAAAAACTTCAATCAAGCACAATTTCAACGTCAACACTTTCATTGATTTTCTGGCTCTTCAAATATCTTGTGCCCTGCTTCATCTTGTTCTTTCTGTGTGTTTTTTTTTTCAATTTATTTCGAAATTATTTACAATTTTTATTTTAATTTATTTATTTTTGTTGAAAATCGTGATTTAATCGAAAGTTATTTAAAAGTTATTTCGAAATTGCAAATAAAAGACGAGTTTTGTAATTGTTCTGAAGCGATTCTTTGTTTTGAATTTATTATAATATATTTTATTTATTTATTTTATTTTTTCGAATATATGAATTTAATTCTAAAGAAAATATTTTTATTTGAAGCATTTACATTCAATTGACTTTTAATAAATTTAAAATTCAACGAAAATTAAATCATTTCAAGAATAATTCGATTTTAATTCCACAAATTAACGACAAAAACTGACAAAATGTTTTTAAAAAAAAAAAATATTCCGAAATGATTTGTGAAGTTGAAAATAAAAAAATAATTTTCAATTTATTTTTTATATTTTGAACGAAGAAGCGTTCATTACGATGAACGGTTTGTCATGCACGTGTTTGATTTTACGGTTGAATAATACCATCGGTAACCAATGGTAACCAACGGTAACCAACGGTAACCAATGGTAACTAACGGTAACTAATACTAACCAGTGGTATCCAATGGTAACAGTGTATGTATTGCAAGAATTACAAGCATTACAGTTTACATAATTTATTAAAATTCAAGGCCATAAAATTTAGTTCCTTCACGGCATCAATAAATGAATAAATAAATTAATAATAAATTAATAAATAAATAAATAATAAATGTTTTATTATTTTCCATCATCTTCCAACAACAAGCACCATGTTCTTCACTCCAATCGAAACAAAACAACGAATGAAACTTGAAAATGAAATCTAAAATCCTTCGATCCGTTTGTCATCCTCTTAGCATTTGATGGAAAAGGCATCTTCTTCTTCTTCCTCCTCCTCGCTTGAGACACCGTTGCTGGCCCGGAGTGGGTCCGGCGGCGATGATAGTGATGCGGCCACAGTTCTTTATTCCACTTTTTATGGTCCCCTGGTCGGAACGATATCCAGCAATCTCTTTGTTGAGATTTCATTTGGTTTACGCTTTCAATATTTCACTGCACGACCAGCTGTGAACCTCTTTTACGGTTATTCAGAGGCGAATATCGGTTTCAATTTTCTCCTTTTAAGACTTTAAGTCTTTAAAGAAATTTAAGAAATTTTTCGTTCACAAAACACAAAAAAAAAAAAAGATGGTGGTGAAATCTTTGTTTCTGAATTTCTGGGATCATTTTGCGATTCA
>CM067528.1:3812500-3815000 GCA_034509925.1 Hirudinaria manillensis | reverse complement strand
ATATTTTCCTGTCCGTGATAATCGCATAGTCCCATAGAATGGTGTAATCTTTTATATTCGTCACACTTTGGGGCGTGTGCTCGTACCATTTCTTTGGAACTTCCCATCCTAGCTCACGGCATACAATCCAGTGGATGTAACTGGCCACCTTATTATGTCGGTGCAAATACTCAGTTGCTGCTAACACAGTGCAACCCGACGTTATGTGGCTTATCGTTTCTTGGGCCTTGCCACAGATCCTGCAATTGCCATCTATCTTCTGCTTCAATATCATGCGTTGATGGTAACGTGTGTTTAGTGTCTGGTCTTGAGCTGCCATGATTAAACTTTCAGTTTCGCCTTTGAGCCCAGCGCTTCTTAACCAAGCACAGCTTGCTTCTTTGTCCACCCAATTCTTTTCTAAGTTACAAAAGAATTGTCCATGCATGGGCTTTTCCCTCAATTCATTTATTCTCTCCTTCTCCATGTTGTCCTTTAACATTTCTTTCACAGATGTTTGAACAGTGGGCAAAGACAGATATTTATTTTTAATTGTCTTTGCTTCCTTAAGGAGAGAATATTTTGCCTTCCCTGCTTCATGCTTTTTGACAAGACTACAGAGCCTGTCTTTGCCCTGTTCAATATAATCACTCAAGTTAACCATGGAACAGCTGTAGGCAGACATCAGTTGGATAAGTCCCCGGCCTCCATTGCGTCTTTTAATGTAGAGTCGACTGACATCTCCTTTTGGGTGATGAAGTCCATGCATCGTCAGCAACTTTCGTGTCTTGCGATCCATTTTGTCGATTTCAGACTTTCTCCAATCAATTATGCCAAAGCTATAGGTGAGCACTGGAATTGCCAAAGCATTAATTGCCGATAACTTGTTCTTGGAATTTAACTCTGACTTGAGAATGAGACGCACCCGACGGTAATACTCTCTGGCTATTTTCTCCTTCATTTCAGGATGTTTAATGTCACCATTCTCATCGATTCCAAGATATTTGTACGCCTCCTCTTCGTTAAGACTCTGAATTGAATTGTGATCGTCAAATGGCATGTTTCGGCTTTTGATCTGCTTGCCTCTCTTCATTATAGCTACGGCACACTTGTCTAAACCGAACTCCATGCAAATGTCATCAGTAAACGTTTTGACTGTGGTTAGGGCCTTGTTAAGTTGGGTTTCTGTTTTAGTAAATATTTTTAGATCATCCATGTAAAGTAAATGAGATATTTGTTCTTTTGGTTCTATTTCATATCCTAATTTTAATTTATTTAGCATATTTGATAAGGGTACTAAAGCCAAACAGAAAAGGAGGGGTGAGAGAGAGTCGCCTTGGAAGATTCCTCTCTTAATGCTTATTCTATTGGTTTTTATGCAACCTAACTGATGACACAGCATAAGTTCGGTTTTCCATTCTTTCATCGAGCATTCCATGAAACCGGTGATTCTAGCAGGGACTCCATACATCTTCATTGACGCCAAAATCCAAGAATGAGGGACACTATCGAATGCCTTCTTATAATCAATCCATGCCATTGCTAAATTCCTCTTCATTCTTTTGGCAGTACTTACAATCATCTTGTTTATAAGCAACTGGTCTTTACAACCTCATTATAATAATAATAATTATTATCATTATCATTATTATTATTAATATTATCATCATTATCATTATTATCATTGTTATTATTATCATTGTTATTATTATTATTATTATTATTATTATTATTATTATTATTATTATTATTATTATTATTATTATTATTATTATTATTATTATTATTATTATTATTATTATTATTATTATTATTATTATTATTATTATTATTATTATTATTATTATTATTATTATTATTTAAGAGAAGTTTTACGATTCTTCCTCGAAATGCGAAGTCAACAAACTAAAATCAATGTCTACTCTCCCGTTGATGACTTGACCTTAGTCATTCCGTCCTAATTTATGAGAGGATGACCTAATTACATGATGTCGACGTCATTATACGTCGCTGACCTAATTACTTGCCGATGAACATCCACGTCATCAGCAGCCTCCTTTGAAGCGATCGTAATTAATGTCTTGGCTTCGTTTTGAATATTTTATGAAAAAAATTGGTAAAAAAAAACCCCCGAATAATTGGTTCATCATGCTTTATGTTGATCTGAGTCGGTCAAATCAAAATCACTATCATCTTCTGTGCAACCATCAACATTACCATTCTTTCTCATCACCATCGTCATCGTCATCATAATCGTTATCATCATCTCGATGTATGAACATCGGAGTAACACGTTCAGTCTGGTAAGGCCCTCAAAGAACCTTCCCTTTACGACACCATAAATCCAAACTCTTTTCAGCCTTGTCTCCGAATATCCATCCACTCCAGCCGATCGATCCATCCATCCACCCGTCCGTCCGTCCGTCCATCCAACATTAAAATCAATTTATAAACTATTAATATTATTGTTGTTGTTGTCGTCTTCATCGTCGTTGTCGTCGTCGTGGTTGTTGTTGTTGTT
>CM067528.1:3795000-3807500 GCA_034509925.1 Hirudinaria manillensis | reverse complement strand
TTGAAGACATCGTTGTGTTTGTTTTAAATTTATTTTTTAAATTTAATTTAAAAATCGCTTTAAATAGTCGTTAATTGATGCATTCCTTTGTAATTGGGTCACGAGGCTTGGATGGATTAAAAGGGGGTCAACAGAGAGGAAATCAGTCCATCAATTTGAAATGTTGATTTTCTTCTACATTCATTCATTCATTCATTCGCATGGTGATGATGATGACGACGCCGGTGGTGGTGATGATGATGATCGTGATGAAGGTGATGGTGATGAGGGTGATGAAGGTAATAATAAATGCATAAATAATTTATACATGCATAAAACAGTTGCCACGATTTCGCTACCTTGGCATAATTAGAAAGTATGCTTCGCCAGGAAAATGATGATATTCTTTAGTCTTTAAGGAAGGGATTTGATTGAAATCAATGCATGCGATTGAATTCGCTGTGCACAATTGTGATTGAAACTGTGATTGATGCATTCGCGATTGAAACTGTGATTGATGCATTCACGATTGAAACTGTGATTGATGCATTCGCGATTGAAACTGTGATTGATGCATTCGCGATTGAAACTGTGATTGATGCATTCACGATTGAAACTGTGATTGATGCATTCACGATTGAAACTGTGATTGATGCATTCACGATTGAAACTGTGATTGATGCATTCACGATTGAAACTGTTATTGATGCATTCACGATTGAAACTGTGATTGATGAATTCACGATTGAAACTGTGATTGATGCATTCGCGATTGAACTACGTGGTGCGATATGTTTCCCAAATGACTAACAATCAGACGTGACACGTGAAAAGTGGAACCACACGTCGCTCGTTCATTTGCTTGCAAAAGGTTTTCATTGATTTCAGGGATAAATCGAAGAAATGCAAATATGCTTTGTGCACCCTCCTTGTTTTATTGGCCTCAAAGCTTGGAAATTATGGTCAACCTCTTAGCATTGTCTGCTAAAATGTTATTATGTTCAAGTACTTTACGACTAATAATAATAGTATTAGTTATAATATTATAATAATAATAACAATAACATTAATTATAAGTAAGTAATACTATTATAAATATAATTAATTATTAATATTATTGAGAACGTGATATTATTATTAATATTAATGTTAATATTTTGAAATTAATTATGTTGAAATTAGTTGAAATTAATATGTATAATAAATTGGCCAAAGTTAAGCAATGCCTTTTCACTGCGGTTATTTTAAATGAATTATTTGAAATTTAAGTTTATTTTGATTCCAAAGATTTAATTTAAATTTCGATTTATTCGAAGAAATGTTATCGACAAACTGCTTCATTTCACCTTCTCATTTCAAATACAAAAACTTGAATTTATTTCATATTTGTTATCGTCAACTGAAATTATTATTATTATTATTATTTTTATTATTAATTATTATTATTAATTATTATTATAATTGCTATTATTATTATTGTTGTTGTTGTTGTTGAAAATACTATTAGATGTAATGCTTAATCTCTCAAATCATGCAGTGCAATATTTGGTACGCAATATTTATTATAATTAAAACAAGAATCCACCCCAATAAACGTCGAATTATGAACTTAAATATAAAAAAAAAACAAAAATAACGAAAATAATTTCCATCAGTGGTTTTCCATCGATTTCAGGAGACACGAAATTTTTCCCTCCGAGATTCCAACAACGCACCAGGGATGCCGAGCACTGGATCCAATTTGTTCTCACAAGTAAATCTTCGGCCATTTTCATCTCAGACCGTCCTAAAAAAACCTGCCAATAAAAGCGACGACGACAGCAACAACAGCGACGACGGCGACGACGACGACAGTGGACGTTTTGTCGCCGAAATATAAATTAATAATTCAAAGCAAGTATTATTTAATATTAATGCAAATAATTCAAGGTAAATAAATATTATTTCGTATTTGCTTAAATACTTGAATGGAAATATTATTTGTCGGTCCTCTTAAGGACGTAATAAACGGACAACATTTCAGCCCGTTATTTTATGAACCCACAAAACATTCAAGGATCGATGATTGGTTTACGATCGGAGTTTTTGGACATAACTTTGGACTTTACATTGTGGACTTAACAATTGTGGACTTTACATTGTGGACTTTACAATTGTGGACTTTACATTTTGGACTTTACAATTGTGGACTTTACATTTTGGACTTTACAATTGTGGACTTTACATTTTGGACTTTACAATCCCATGAGATTAGATTTTGAAAGATCAAATAATAATAACTGGATTATAACCTTTAGAGGAGAAATGTTTGAGACTGTTTATTGACGGAAAATTTGTTTTCTCTTAATTTGATTTAAATTTTTACTTTAATGCGAAATAGAAAGAAATAAATTTCTTTCAAACGTTTAATATTTAATTTTTAAATAAATTTTTAATTTAATTAATATTTAAATTTTAAATAAATTTTTAATTTACACTAAGCCCTTTCTTCGGATTTAAACGACCTTCAAAATCCTCTCCTGTTGTTTCTTTGTTTCCCTCTTAAAAATATTTCCGGAACTAATAAAAAAAAATAAAAAAAAATGTTTTCAGAAACATTTAAAGGAAGGGAAATCGGCAGTAAATCTGCTGTGGGACTTTTTTTTTCGGAGAAATTATGAGATTGCACTCGGAATTGGGGTCACGGATCGTTCTGGAAATGATTTCTGAGATTTTGGATCAACCGAAACCTATTGGCGTCCTACATCTTCCATAGAATGTCTTGTAACTTTGACTCAATTTATAGTCTACCGAAAGAGGAGAAGGAAGGAGTGATTCTTGATTTCCTTTCCACGTTTTGACCTGAGATGTCGTTGGCAAATAAGTTTAAATCCTGCATTTAATGACGGGCAGGAAAAATAAATTAATTGCTGATCTTAATTAAGACTTTGCAAATGAATGGGGAACGGTACAAAGTCACGTTGGTCCTCAATTGAGACCAGAAGTCATCCGCGAGGTCATCCCTTCGAGGTCATCCAAAAGCACGTCACTTGGAAACTCCACTCGAGTTTTTGCGGAATCGATAGAAAAGATATCAATTTATCGAGGAAATTATGTCGTTGGACAACCTTTCGTACGAACGGAAGGATGGAAAATATTGAAAGAACAGGAAGATTTGACGGAGTGGAAGGTTCTCCGCCATTTTTCTGCTTATTAAAGCCATATTTCCACTAATTTTGCTTTTAAAAACGAACTTATTCTTTGTTTGTATAAAATAAACGTGTAGACCAACAAAGCATAATATTTGTCACAAAAAAACCCCCAATAAGTACAATTTATTTCAATCTCTTTTGACATTTAACAAAGCAATCATTTTCTGAATTCCAAATGCATTGCAAGATGAACAAATGAATGAATGAATGGATGGATGGATAGAAAACCATGGGATTTACCATTCAGAGGTAAATACGTTTATATCTCCGTAATATTTATAAAGCCCTAATCATATTTATTTCATCATAACCACATTTATAATTGCACAATTATATCTATAATTATTATTTTTTATAGCATTCATAATAATTAACTTCATATTTTATAACTCCCAAGCTGTCTCCGTGGGTTGCTTTTCTTCTAAAAGTGACATTTGCCACGCGTCTCGTTCACAGACCATCAAACACCTTTCGGTGCCTTTGCGAACCAGCGCCACATAAATATTATTATTATTATTATTATTAATGTTATTATTATTATTTTATTAATAATTTTGTGTCTCCTCGGACGTTGGCTTAATCTCGTATTCAAATATTAACAGCTCTCAGCTGATGACAACCCGCATAATTTTCCAGGATCCGTTTCTCAAACCAGGAAACTGATGAAGCGTGTAATTTGAGGGGAAATGTGCATCCCATATTCTCCATTAGAAGTTCCTCTCACCGAACCTCAGCATCTCCATTGATGGGCTATAAAACCCTAAAGAGACACACCACGTGCACCGTGCTCTGTCCGAGACCCCGGAGATGAAAGTTTGAAATCTATAACAAGTTATTATTATTATTATAAGATCTAATATAATAAGAATAAGTTAATTATTAAACCGTAATTGATAAATTAATATCTTTGCTAATTAAGTGAAACAATTAGTTTACGGTTTGAATCCAACCACTTCCTGTGATGAACGTCAACTAATCTTCGACTGCGAAGCCACTGAATATCGTCGGTTAGTCACTTTCAGAAAACAATTTACATTTTTTTAAAATGAATTTTCTGCGATTTCTTTCGTAAATTGGTTTATATTTACATAAATAATGAAAGTTGTTCATAAGAATCTTCCTTAGTTGATGGCTTTTCGTTCTTCTTAGTTTTGAAAGTAAAATATTTTTTAATATTTTTTAATAACCGTCAAAGATATTTTCATCTTTATTCGTGTTTATCCTGCAATTACATTTAAGTAGCAAACCGGAAAACCTGCACCACCTGTATTGGCGCGCCACACCTGGTTAAAGCGACTGGGAGGGGGGGTTGTGATGTGTAATTATGTCATCCATCACGGTGTTTGCTTGGTTTTAATTAAAAACTTCAATCAAGCACAATTTCAACGTCAACACTTTCATTGATTTTCTGGCTCTTCAAATATCTTGTGCCCTGCTTCATCTTGTTCTTTCTGTGTTTTTTTTTTTTCAATTTATTTCGAAATTATTTCTAATTTTTATTTTAATTTATTTATTTTTGTTGAAAATCGTGATTTAATCGAAAGTTATTTAAAAGTTATTTCGAAAGTGCAAATAAAAGACGAGTTTTGTAATTGTTCTGAAGCGATTCTTTGTTTTGAATTTATTATAATATATTTTATTTATTTATTTTATTTTTTCGAATATATGAGTTTAATTCTAAAGAAAATATTTTTATTTGAAGCATTTACATTCAATTGACTTTTAATAAATTTAAAATTGAACGAAAATTAAATCATTTCAAGAATAATTCGATTTTATTTCCACAAATTAACGACAAAAATTGACAAAATCTTTTAAAAAAAATATTCAGAAATGATTTGTGAAGTTGAAAATAAAAAAATAATTTTCAATTTATTTTTTATATTTTGAACGAAGAAGCGTTCATTACGATGAACGGTTTGTCATGCACGTGTTTGATTTTACGGTTGAATAATACCATCGGTAACCAATGGTAACCAACGGTAACCAACGGTAACCAATGGTAACTAACGGTAACTAATACTAACCAGTGGTATCCAATGGTAACAGTGTATGTATTGCAAGAATTACAAGCATTACAGTTTACATAATTTATTAAAATTCAAGGCCATAAAATTTAGTTCCTTCACGGCATCAATAAATGAATAAATAAATTAATAATAAATTAATAAATAAATAAATAATAAATGTTTTATTATTTTCCATCATCTTCCAACAACAAGCACCATGTTCTTCACTCCAATCGAAACAAAACAACGAATGAAACTTGAAAATGAAATCTAAAATCCTTCGATCCGTTTGTCATCCTCTTAGCATTTGATGGAAAAGGCATCTTCTTCTTCTTCCTCCTCCTCGCTTGAGACACCGTTGCTGGCCCGGAGTGGGTCCGGCGGCGATGATAGTGATGCGGCCACAGTTCTTTATTCCACTTTTTATGGTCCCCTGGTCGGAACGATATCCAGCAATCTCTTTGTTGAGATTTCATTTGGTTTACGCTTTCAATATTTCACTGCACGACCAGCTGTGAACCTCTTTTACGGTTATTCAGAGGCGAATATCGGTTTCAATTTTCTCCTTTTAAGACTTTAAGTCTTTAAAGAAATTTAAGAAATTTTTCGTTCACAAAACACAAAAAAAAAAAAAGATGGTGGTGAAATCTTTGTTTCTGAATTTCTGGGATCATTTTGCGATTCATTTTATTCTTTATTTTTTTTATATTTTGTTATAAATTGAGAATTAATCTAATTCCCAGTTCGAATGAAATTATTTCGTAACCAAGTGAAACTTTTTATTCTCGAAGGGCGGTTATTTAACAATTTGTTATTTAATGTTATTTATTTGTTCCTTTAAATTCATTAAAACCATAACATACATAACATGTAACAATGACCTCATCCTGACCTAATCTGGCCATGGATTAAAGCACTGTCGATCCACTTGCAATACCAGTTAGGCCGTACAGTTAGGCCTGAATGAAAAATAATAAACTTTCATCGCTTCACTGAACCCCGAAGCAGCTTCTCCGGATCCCAGTTTGGGATCATTGGTGGGTCCAATGATGTGCTCGTGTGAATTGTGACATGAATTATGACATGAATTATAACATGAATTGGGACATGAATTGTGACGTGAATTGCGACATGAATTATAACATGAAATATGACATGAATTAGGACATGAATTGCCTTATGAAACCCGACATCATTGAAAAGTAAGCATTGAACAGCAAACGAAAACCTATTCTCCGTCGAATTGTTAAAGAACTCATTTGATGGCTAACATTGCGAGGTGTTGTTGGACGTAAATAGTCAGAATTATGCACTTAAAAGGAATTAGGTCGTTCAAAATTGCCATTATTATGATCATAAATGCTAGGCATAACTGGGATTATGTCGTATAATTGTTGTTATTATGTTGAGTTTAATTGCTTGGTTATTATTATTATTGTTATTGTTATTATTATGTTGCTTGGTTATTATTATTATTGTTATTGTTATTATTATGTTGCTTGGTTATTATTATTATTGTTATTGGTGCTATTATTATGTTGAATTTAATTGGTATACCGCTTCTTGGTTATTATATTATTATATATCATTGTTGTTATTAATGCCATTATTATGTTCACCTTAATTACTTGGTTATTATTATTATTATTGTTGTTGTTGCTGCTGCTGCTGTTATTATGTTGAGTTTAATCGTCCTATTGTTATCTCTTGATAGGATATCAAAAATTATTTCTCTGGAAAATGATAAAATATACGATTCCTTTATTTGCCACTCGGTTATTCTGAGCCAGAATTTTGTCCATTTGACATTCCAACCTTCAGGGAGCAGTTTTTTAAGCTGCAAATCCTGCTTGTCAAGAATAAGATCTGCCACATTTGCATTGAACAAAAGATATGCAAGGTGTACAGATATGGGATTCCAAAGTTTTTAAGTAATCATTTTTATTAATATGCATTGAAATAAAAATTAAAACATTATCAACAAAGAAATAAATTATTAAGTAAGAAATGTTAATTAACTTGAAACTCAAACATTTCCAAAAGGCAGAAAGTATTTTGTAACTGTTTGCAAGTTGTGTTTTATTGTCAGTTTTGAAAGACAAGAAATTCAGAAACATTTTGTCAGAATTTAAATTCTTGTCTCATGTGACAAGTTCTTTTACTTTAAATTAAACTTTATTTCGACATTGTGTCAGTTGTCGTTGTTGTTATTGTTGTTACAGTTGCAGCAGTTGTTGTTGTTGCATTTGATGTTGCAGTTGTTGTTGTTGTTGTTGTTGTCTACGACTCCTGCTACGACGCAATGAAAATTAAACTTTGCAAATTGATTGCTTTCATTCCTCTCCGACTCCCCAGTCTCCTCCTCGTACGACACTCACGCACACACATACGCACATACACACACACATACATACATGGTACACACCGATACAGGTACATAACACATACAGACACAAACCTCAGCAGGACCAAACATTTTTTTACAGGTGGCAAAACGTCTACCAGCGATTTAAAATGAAAATACAACGCATTAAAAGCCGTTTAAACGTAAAATTATCCTTAAATAGGAAACCAGAAATTATTTATTACGTTGCATCGCAATTACTGCTTCGAGATTTTTTAAACATTTATTTAAACCTTTATTTAAAATCTATTGTTTTAAAACTTCTTGGAAGCAAGAAACAATTGCGGTGACATTCAATGACTTCTCAGATGCTGCGACCAAAAATTGCTGACACGTAGTTGTTGCTTTGTTCAGGAGATGTTACTGCTGGAAGGTTGGCTCGTTGTCCATGGCATCCAGAATCGTGTTCGACCGACACTGTTGGAGTTTATCAAAATAGAGAGTCATAAGGAAATTTTTTACAACCAACAAATTATTTCCAAAAGTTGCGTTAAGGATTCGTATGGATTTATAGCAAGCAGATGCAATAAGCTTTGACGTTCGTTCAGACTCAGAGTGAAGGTATTGAACTATTGAAATCCTGTCATGTGTGGTGATAAGCAGACTACAAAATGCGACCAAAACACGCAAAGCAGGTTAAACGCTTTACTCCAGCTTTTCCATCCATTGATTAGAGACGTTTTCTCGGAGTGACATTCACTCCAGGACGACAACAACAACAACAACAACAACAACAACAACAACAACAACAACAACAACAACAACAACAACAACAACAACAACAACAACAACAACAACAACAACAACAACAACAACAACAACAACAACAACAACAACAACAACAACAACAACAACAACAACAACAACAACAACAACAACAACAACAACAACAACAACAACAACAACGACGACGACGACAACAACAACAACAACAACAACAACAACAACAACAACAACAACGACGACGACGACGACGACAACAACAACAACAACAACAACAACAACAACAACAACAACAACAACAACAACGACGACGACGACGACGACGACGACGACGACGACGACGACGACGACGAGAACAGCAGCAGCAACAACTGATTTTTTTTCTCCTTCCGTGACAACAATTGCGACTCAAAATACATGGAATGGAAAAGTTCCCGAACGATATTCTTCCCGTCATTTAACGTCTGTTAAAAAAAAAGCAGGTTGTTGACGATGAGACACACAATTGTCCTGGCAATGATTGTTATTATTGTAAGACAATCAATTGATGCATTCGCAATGTTATTACTGTAAGACACACTACGTCTCATTATGTAGGAACGATGTTACTATGAGACACACTTTGCTTGACAACGAATGGTATTTATGTTATTATTATTATTGTTATTATTATTATTATTATTATTATTATTATTTGATGCAGAAATTTTTAAAATTTCTTCAAGAATTTTTCCTGCAACAAAAATGAGGTCATCACAATGTTGTCAACCCATCCCACGCTAAAAGTCGACATGACGTTCTTAGACTATAATCATCGTCGTCATCATCATCATCATCGTCATCGTCGTCATCACCATCATCATCGTCATCGTCTTCTTCATTACCATCATCGGCGTCGTCGTCGTCATCATACACGTTGAAATGTACGAGCGTCTCAAGATATGGATTGAAATTAATAAAAATTTAAATCGATGAAAACGTAAAATTTGCACGAAATAAAAAAGAAAACATTTGAACGTCAATAATGGGAAAATTCGAAAATTTAAAATTGTATTTTATTTAAAATTCAAATAAATGTTGAAATTCAACTTCCTAAACATAAAAACACAAAGTATACATTTTCACTTTTCCAGCTTCTTAAGTAACTCTTGGTTCATTGGGTGCTTTCGTTCAGTTGAAAATAAAAATTAATAAAAATAAAAATTAATGAAAATAAAAATTAATAAAAATAAAAATTAATAAAAATAAAAATTAATAAAAATAAAAGTTAATAAAAATAAAAATTAATGAAAATAAAAATTAATGAAATTTCACGAATAAATTGTAAAATATAAAAAAATCAGCTTCTGAACGACAACAATGGAAGAAAAATATTAATTTATGAAGCATTGTTATGGTTTGTATTTACAAATATTATAATGTATATTCACGAACATATTATAATATACTCAGGAACGTATTGTAATATATTTAAATGTACATACCTTTACATGTAAACAACACATTTAGAATAATAATAATATTAAAGTTATTATTATTATTATTTATTATTATAATATTATTTTCGATGGTTATTATTTATTATTTATTTGTTAATTTTCCATTAATTTTTACTAGTTCCATGTCGGTAAGGTTTTTAAAAACAATGGACATTTTGGATTAAATTCCTTTTTCAATGAGGTGAGAAACTACAAACTTTGGATCTTTGCTAACATTTATTACAGGTTAGGGTTTCACTTTCGGTTTCACTTTCACTTTCCCGTCGCAATAATTTGCCAAAGAAATTTAGCATGCATACTTTCTATTTATAAATGCACTATCTTTAAAACAATAGGTCGATGAAACAGCTGACGGTCGTCATAGGACGTCTAAACTGATGACGCAAAACAGGATCTGAAGCACTTCCAGCTTAAGTGGGAATGCCAACAAAATCCAGGACAGAGATTAGTTTACCTGAATTGCATTAGCGGATCAGAACGAAAACACGTCCGTATGTCCGTCTGTTCGTCCGTTTCCGTCTTTTTCCGTCTTATTCGCCTTTCATTTTCCTATCTTCGATCGTTCCTGAATTCGACGTGGGATGCAAAAATTTCTGTGAAATTCTGCGCGGAATTTCCTCGTTAGGACCGGATATGAGTGCAACTTATTTTCAATAAATAAAGCCTCGTAAAATGTCTCCATTCATTCACTCATTCACTCACTCACTCACTCACTCACTCACCCATTCATTCATTCATTCATTCATTCACTCATTCACTCACTCATTCATTCATTCTCGCAGAGCGTTCAGTGTTCGGGGTTTTTCAGTCATTATCAGTGTCAGTACTTTGCTGCTTTGTCGAGATGGAAGGGTTACCAACTGGGGATGTTGAGAAACGAGGGTGTTGTGTCTATGCACTATCTTTAAACTGACGGCTGGTGTTGGGTGGTTGTTGAGCGACGAGGAGCGAGGTGCACGACAACTGGGGATGTTGAGGAACGAGGGTGGGTGATGGTGGGTGGTGGTGGTGGGTGATGGTTGGGCGACCTCAGGTCACACACTGCTCTAATAATTTGAGTGGATCAAAGTTCCTCGTGATTTATTTTTAATTGAGAATTTGAACTTGAAACAACAACATTCAAATCGTGCTATTATGTAAACAAATACAAAATTATGTTTGTTTTTTTGCATAGACTGACTTTATCGATTGCATTCGAATTTAAAAATATAATAAATCAATAAATCAATCAATCAATCAATCAATCAATCAATCAATCAATCAATCAATCAATCAATCAATCAATCAATCAATCAATCAATCAATCAATCAATCAATCAATCAATCAATCAATCAATCAATAAATCAATCAAATGAACATTTCAGTTAACGGTTGTCAGTTAATATGATTGTCACCACAAATAGCAGTGGGATGTGATTCAGTTAACAGGATAACTTTCTTTTTTAGACCAATTTATTGTAACAAAAAATGTTGACCAAAACTAAACTCCAGAAGGCATTACAAATTCCCCTGCCCTTCTGTGACCCCAAGAAATGAGTGCAAAAAAACAACGTGGATCATAATCATAACGCACGAAAGTATTAAGCAATGAATATGTGCTCATAATGACACGCCTTGGATGGAAACCAAATATCTGCATCTAAACTTGGAGCATCATCATCGTCGTCATCATCATCATCATCATCATCATCATCATCATCATCATCATCATCATCATCATCATCATCATCATCATCATCATCATCACCACCACCATCATCATCATCATCACCACCACCACCACCACCACCACCATCATCATCATCATCACCACCACCACCACCACCATCATCATCATCATCATCATCATCATCATCATCATCATCATCGTAATGTACGTTTACCAGACGTGATGATGACGATGGTTGATGTATTTCTCAAATTGAATGTAATTGAAACAAACTGGTAGCTCGCATCCTGTGAATTTCCAGTGAATTTCTATTCATTTTTATATATTTTTTTAAAATTTTTATTTTATGAATTTAAAATCTAATTGAAGTAAAAACTTTTTGAAATTTATATTTTTTTTCTGTGTTCAACGAGTCCAACGAGCCAAAAATAACTCGAAAGGTCAGAAATTCAAAAATTCAACCGGAAGTCAAAGACACGTCACGTGATCGAATGCAAGGAAATTGAACGGTCGAAACCTAAAATAAAGGCACGGTCACAACAAATGTTGATGATGATGACGACGACGACGATGATGATGAGGAGGAGGAGAAAGAGGATGACAATGATGATGGTGCTGGTAATGGCGGGTAATGACAATTAGTCAGAAAATATAAAATTGTGAGGTTTTCAAACTTTTGTTGTTCATGTTTCCAAACAATTGAAAGGAAGACAATCGTGAAAAAGAAAAAGTGCTTTTTTTTGCAAAAAAAAAAGTGTCAACTTTTTGAGTTATCTGCTGAAATTAGAATTGAAATTAACTTAAAAATTGCATTAAATTCAACTTCCATCACATTTAAATAAATAAATAAATAAAATAAAATAAATAAAAATAAATAAATGTTTTTAAAATTTAATCTTCTTCCAAATTTGCATGGACTTCAGTTGAAATAACAAAATTTCAAGTCGAAGACGGAAATCGAAAGTTTGCAAAAGATTTGCAACTTTAAAAATTCTGTAAAATTCTTATACTTTCGGTTTCACTTT
>CM067528.1:3780000-3790000 GCA_034509925.1 Hirudinaria manillensis | reverse complement strand
CTTATTTTTGTCGAAAGGAAGTTGTGACCTTGAAAAACACGAAACTCGTCTGAACATTTGTGAAAATTTTGCCGCCTTTCGTTGAACATTTCCATGAACTTCATCTGACTTATTCAACGTTTTTGTCACTTGTTGGTGATGAAACAATTATTTCTTTTAATTCTTTTTCGAAATTATTCTTTCGAACGGCATGTATTGGGGTGCACGCGGTACAGTACCACCTGTACTCCACCTGAATCATCATCTTCGTCGTCGTCATCGTCGTCAGAGGTTATCATCATCATCATCATCATCATCATTAAATTTTCTCAACTCTCTCTTTCTGACGTTTCCCTTGACTTTCATTAACCAGTGTAGTTCATTCTCAGATGAATTTGTAATCCTTGCTTTGTTGAAATAAAGTTTTTAATGTTTCATGTCCAAGATTAGTTCGGTCGAGTCAATTAAATCAGGATTAACGAAAGTATTTTCAAATTTTCAAAAACCAAAGAAATAAAGAAATTTTTATTCCAGAGTTTCATCTTACGATGCTGGTCATTATAATCATCGTCTTAGATGTCGCGTCATCGTCGTCGTCATCATCATCATCATCATCATCATCATCATCATCATCATCATCATCATCATCATCATCATCATCATCATCATCATCATCATCATCATCATCATCATCATCATCATCATCATCATCATCATCATCATCATCGTCGTCGTCGTCGTCGTCGTCGTCATCATCATCATCATCATCATCATCGTCGTCGTCGTCGTCGTCATCATCACCACCACCACCACCACCATCATCATCACCACCATCATCATCACCACCATCATCATCACCACCACCACCACCATCATCATCATCATCATCATCACCCACGTCTTCATCTCGTTGGATGACTCTTGAGTTTGTAAAATGGTTTTCCTGGTTGCCATGAGCAACGGCTCCTTTGGCGCCTTTTATCGACACGTGATAAACATTTGCGTGTCTCGTGGAATTTCATTTTTGTGGATTTAAAGTTAAATTGAATTTATTTACTTTCCAAGAAACCAACCACGTGATCGTATTTGTTTTAAATGATTGTGATGATGATGATGATGAATCAGCAGTTTCAAGGGAATGAAGGGGATTAATATATTATTAATAACAATAACAGTAACAACAACAACAACAATAATAATAATAATAATAATAATAATAATAATAATAATAATAATAATAATAATTTAATCAATAAAACATTTATAAATGAAAACCAAATATGGTTGCAAAACTTGTGTAACCAAAAAACACAGTCAGTGGTTGCATGAGGTTCTTGTAAGTTATAAACTTGTAACCAAGGATTTAAGGGAATACGATTCCTTGTTTGTCAGTTTCATCCTTAAATCTCCATTATTTGAACCTCTGTTTCCTCTCGTGTCAAGCGAAAGATTTGTGACGTCATTTCCGCTCTTTAAAACAAGGGGACGAACTCTGCACAAGTTCGTGACTCCAGTTGAAGATCTGATCTGATGGCCATTTTTTGTTTTCTGTCGTTGTCTGTCATCAACATTTAGTCTCGCATTCGTGACACGTTTTACAATAATTGTCTTCTTTTTTTTATTATCAATAATTAGATCATTTTTTCATTTTTAATTCCATTAAAAATACGAAATTAAAACGCTAAATTAGCTGTTCCTTTTTGATGGATTTTTGAAGTCTGGTTTTTACAATATTTTTTATATAGTATTCATATCAGTTTAATCTTTTAAATACTTATTAATTTCATATTAATTAATACATATTAATCATAATATCTTTACTTTTGAAAGAGCTCAGAATTTAGTTCAGAATTTAGAACTGATAAAGTTTATAATTTATAAAAATCACTTCAATTTCAACTGATACTTGATGGATGGATGGATGGATGGATGGATGGATGGATGGATGGATGGATGGATGGATGGATGGATGGATGGATGGATGGATGGATAATGGTCAAAAGCACCCATGAAACTCTTTGATTATCAAAGACAGCAATCATTTGAGGATATATACGCTAGATACAATAAAATATAATAAAACGTAATAAAATGTAATAAAACGTAAAATGAATTCCGAAAATCAGAAATTAAACTTGAAATGCTTCTTTGATTTTCTTTCAATGATTCGTTGGAATGTTTCAGTTGCAAGTCAGAAATCCAATTACTTTTCGTGTCACAAAGAGCTTATTGAATTAATTTCCTTATTCAACGAAGATAATGAAGACCACACACACACACACACGAAATGTAAGCGTGGAATGCTTTTGTCCAACTTTTAATTTTATTTGTTTATTTATTAATAATTATTTAATAATTGATTTAATGAAATTTCGTTCAATGTGTTTATTGCAGTTCCTGAGTTATAAATTATATTATATTTATAAGGAATAAAACGAATTTTTCTGATAATAAAATAAAATTCTCCAGAATGTATTGGTTCCAATCTCGAGAAACCATTTTAATATGCATGAGGCAGAAGTGAATAAATTATGCGTCAACTTCCGGTGTCCATTTCCATGTAAAAGTCATTTGTCTGGAAATCTTATTAAATCTATTTTTGTTTTTAAATATTAAATATATTTAAATATTGTTGTAAAAGTTCAAAGAATGTGCCACGCTTTTCAATAAGATATTTCATATACTTCATAAATTGTTTATATTTTTATTATTTATAAATTAATCTCTTTATTAATCGTAACTATGAGGAAAATTTGCATAATAATAACAACAACAACAATAATAACAACAAAATAATAATAATAAAAACAATTTGTCCGTTTGACACTGGCGCTATTACTCTTTAGTGTGAATGTATTGAACGAATTGTTTCTGAAATGCACCAATTACTGTTTTAATGGAATAATTTCGAGATGTTGGCACTAAATTTTTATCAAAGGAAATATGGAAAGTTGATAAAATGTTTTTATTATAATAACGTTTTACAGAAATATTGTGTAAAAACCATAAATTATTCCATGATTTCCACAAACATAAATAAATCGAAATGTGAATAACAGTTTTTAAAAATATATATATATATCAATTTAAAAGTATTTTTATATAAATATTTGTTAAAAGTTACCATAAAATAATTTATTACCATTTTAAAATGGCGACCAACCTGGGAGATTCAATCTGATGGACGTGAACAATTAATTAGTTAAATTCCAACAATGGAAACATTTTTAGAATTTTATTCAAAAATATTCTGAAAATGTTGCGAGGGACATTTTCAAAGATTTGACTGAAAAAACGGATTTTAAAACAAAAAAAGAAGGAAAAACAATGAAAAACTTCGTTCTTTCAAATGTCTTCATTCCTGTTCCATACAAAGAAATTAATAATTTCTGACCAATTGGAAGAATTAGTTAACGAAATGTTTCGTATTAAAAAGCTTTTATTATTATTATTATTATTATTATTATTATTATTATTATTATTATTATTATTATTATTATTATTATTATTATTATTATTATTATTATTATTATTATTATTATTATTGTTGTTATTATTATTATTATTATTATTATTATTAATGTTATTATTATTATTATTATTATTATTATTATTATTATTATTATTATTATTATTATTATTATTATTATTATTATTATTATTATTATTATTATTATTATTATTATTATTATTATCATTATTATTTTCAATTATGAAAAAATACTTTTCGTGGGGACAGATACTTTTTTTTCTGTCTGAATGGAATTAAGTACAACTTGGGGCAGCATTCGTTAGCTTTATTTGTTGTCACGTGTTTCAATTGATGCCATTCAGGAGATTTCTGTTGTCGCTGTTGCTGATGATGATGATGATGATGATGATGATTTGGATGATGATGATGACGACGACGTTGATGATTTTATTAGTTATTAGTTATTATTGATTTTATTATTGTGACAATGTCCGTTGCTGACAAAAGAAAACATCAATAGTGCCCATCACGTTCTCATTTGACAAAATTTCAGTAGCTCGTTATGTCAACAAACACATGTCAACAATAAGCACAAATACAAACGCAAATATAAACACTAATACAAACACAAATACAAACATAAATACAAACACAAATACAAATACAAACACAAATACAAACATAAATACAAACACAAATACAAACACAAATACAAACACAAATACAAATACAAACACAAATACAAACATAAATACAAACACATATACAAATACAAGCACAAATGCAAACTGTTTAAAAACAAAACTGTTGACACGGGAGTGGATTTTTTGGAATTCATTTCTCAAAGAAAATCGAATGTTCAAATAAATTGAAAATATTTTCTTGGTTTTTAGAAAATATTTGCTATTGTCTCGCCAGAGGGGGTCGTTGAGAGTAAGAAATGTTGTGGAGTATTTACGTTATTTTTCAAGATATTTTTTACTATATTTTATGATAATTTTTTAAAATAACTTTTAAATATTAATAAATAATATTTTTAAAATCTTTTTTATACAATATTATTTTTAATTTTTCTCTAATATTATTTTCCTAATATTTTAATTCAAAATTCAAGTTATTGTGATTCAGAAAGAAATAAAGAAATGATATTTAATTTAATTTTATTTTGTTTTTATTGACAAAAACATTCAAATTTCTAAAATTGAAAACAACTTATAAAATCCTTTCAAACTTTTCTTTAACATTTGCACACAAAGAAATCAGTTTCTACCCGAGGGGAAACAATTAATATGTTAAATAATAAAATTAATTAATATTTTAAATAATAAAATTAAATAATAATTGAAATACTAAAAATATATTTCAAATCACTCAACGTGGATGGAGTGAATGAATAAAATGAAAATCATTAACTTGCATTAACGGGTTTAATTAATAATTAACGATGTAATTCACATTAAAATATTACTAGAGGTCATTGACAATGAAGGGCATGATGAAGAGTTGTGTGTGTGTGTGTGTGTTTGTGTGGTGATGTTTCATGTGATGTTGTGTGTGATGATGTTGCATGTGATGATGTTTTTTGTGATGTTGTGTATGGTGATGTTTATGTGGTTTAAGTACGTTGTTTATTTGGTGGGTCGAAGAAAGCAATGAAGCCACAAATGGGGTCGTAACTTTTGCTTGGAGTTGTGAAGTCAGAATGGATTTACAAATGGAATTTATGGATTGAATTTGTACTTTGAATTCGTGGGTTTCATTGATTTATTATTAATCTGATCTCACAGAGTTTTGTCTCCTGAAAATATCAGTCCATCACAAGTTCTCCGTTCTCTTTAAATTTCTTTTATAAATTCATTTTTAACATAACAACAACAACAACAACGACGACGACACCAACAATAGCAGGCAGATCGGTATCAAGAATAGAATTATCAAAGCGTTTCATATTATTTCTAAAAAGGAAAGCACGCCATAACTTCGTTATTCTTTGGAAAACGAAGAAATTTAAAGCCATAAAATTTGTACATTGTAAAATTACAGAATAAAAAATATAAATTAATTACAATAACATACTAAATAACTAAACAATTGAGATTAAATAATTATTTTAATTAAAATCGAATTTAATTATGCGTAATTATAGGATAAACTGCTACAAGCATCTGGTTCATTGATGGATGTTCGTCTCATGCAAGAGTGATTCAAGAAGTACTGTAATTTAGCGCTATAAAAAGAGCTGATTACATTTCCTTGTCGATAAATCTCCGTTGCTTCCGAAGTCGCTCTCTCGCTAAACTCGTCTGCAATTGAATTTCGAATTGGCGCGAAAGGAAACTGGACACCGGCAGCTGAGAACTCCCTCATTAAGAGTCCAATGGCCAATTGACACGTAGTCCTTTCAGATTTCTTCTTTGAAGCTGTCTACTTGTCTGCCTGTCTGTCTGTCTGTCTATATGTATGTGTGCATGTGTTTCTTCTGCGTTTTGAGGAAGATTTGATTGTCAATGATAGTGATGAAGATAATGATGATGATGGTGGTGGTGGTGCTGATAATGGTAGTAAGGACGGTAATGGTGGTGATGATCATCCTGATCAGGGTTTGAGCTGCTAACGAAGCGGCCATATTGGGCTGGAGAAGTGGAAGAAGCCACGAAGACTGATTGGGGGATGATCGATGATGGCGAGTCTTTGGCAGGAAAATACGACGCTGATGAAGTGGTCCTGGAAAATCCTGGAAGCCTATGACATGGAAGACGAAATGACGTTTGTTCCTGATTTTGAAGAATTGGTTTTTGTTTGTTTTTATTTTTTTAAATATTGTGTTTAAATTAAAATTTAAAATTGTCCATTTTTGAATGATTTTATCGATTTAAAATATCGACCGGTGAGTAATAAATCAATGAAATGCTTCGTAATTGAAAAGTTAGAAAATTATTTCATAAGTTTATGGATCGCTGGCAATTTAAATGTGTTTGTTTGTCTTTTCTCGTAACATGGGATTCATTAAACATTTTTAATTTGGTAATAAAGCCATAAATTAATTAATAAATAAATTAAGTTACTCTGAAATATAACGCAAAAAGTATTTAACATACGAATGTCATCGAATTTATCCCGAGGGATAAAAACACACACGAGAGTTGAACGACCACAGGTTCGTGTGGTTCCCGTCAAGAATTTTTGAATGAATTTAAATTTTCAACGACAAAACACCTCGAGAAATAAAAGGAAAGCGATTCCACGTATAATTGGAAATACTTTGCACAGACGTACCAAGCACAGCCCCGGGTACCTGGCAGTCCTCAGGTGTCCTTCCACTCACTTTCACTCACTTCCACTCACTTCTACTCACTGTCTTCCATCTTTTTTCCCTTTTTAAGAGGCATCTCCTCCGACGTGTGATTTTGGCGAACGGCATCGGTCTCGTATTTGTGCAGCTAATTGGATAAGTTCTGCGCTGAATCGAATTAGCCACGTAAATGACCTCGAAAATGCTTTCGGAACCAAACAGCCAATGAAAGCAATTTTTCCCTTACAGGTGCCAACATCGACGACGACAAGTTTTTAAATCCACGGCAGTCTCATCCGGCGACATGGATGAAGTGGTGGCGACAACGGCTGCAACGTCGTTACCACTCCGACCGCTCGACAACCACACGAACGACAGCCACTATGATGTCTGCAATCATCATCTCATCTCGGATGAAGACGATCATTTTTGTCGGCTCTTCAGATTCATTTTGTATTGCATCATCATCGGGATACTGGTTGTATTCGGTTTGTTTGACAGATCTATTCACCTTGTTGTGACTGAGTGTGGATTCTATTTCTCCTCTTGATGTGCTCACGTTACAAATAATTATAGTTAATATAATAGATATTATGTTTTATTCAGTTTATTCATATCAACGCTTCCCACTATCTGCTCTCTTTCTGAGATTCAATAATAAAAAGTATATTTAAGACAAAATTAGTAAATTAATTAATTTAGTGTAAATTCGGTTAGAAATTTCTGTCCGAATTCGACCCTTAAATCGACGAAATAAAAATAAAAGAAGAAAAATCCAATGTTTGAATGTTTGAGTTTTCCATGATTGCAAATGTCTGCCTGGAACGAACTACCGATGAAACAAACCAAATACGGGGAAGAAATAAATGGAGATTAAAGATCTGTTATGAAATCCCGAGGCAGATGAGACGTCTGCTCAGAAGAGCGGGAAAAGATAAATTGAGAGGAACGAATACGGACAGTGAAAAATATTCAATTGAATGAAGTTGACAAGAAGATGGAAGCAGAGAATGGAAGAATTGTTGGCATCTCTCGAAAAAATCCAGCACTTTTGGATAATTTCTCGGCTTATTTATAAAATTAAAATATTATACTAATTCTTAATTATTACTTAGTTTTTTTTCCAATTTTTTCTGTCTTTTGGAACGGCAGGTTTCCTCGGGAACTCCTTGTCCTTCTGCGTTTTCGGAAGAGACAAAGTGAAGACGTCGACTCTGTTTCTCTTCCAGAGTTTGGCTGTCATTGACAACTGCCTCCTGGTGACAGTGTTTCCAGTTTACTTCATCGAACCTTTCTTCCTCTACATGTTCCAAGTCGATACCGACGTCGATTCGTTCTATCACGACTTGTTCGCCGTCATCGATGGCTATATCTTCCCTTTCGCCACGGTGGCTCAAACTGCCACGGTTTGGCTGACCGTGCTCGTGGCTTTCAATCGCTACGTGGCCGTCTGTAAACCATACAAAGCGGCCAGACTGTGTACCGTCAGGCAGGCCAAATGCCAACTCAGCATAGTCATCATCTTCTCTGTCATTTACAACCTGCCCAAATTTGCACAGCCCTACCTAGAGATCAAAACAAGAGAGGATAATACGACCTACATAAAACTACAGGTGAGGCCAATTTGCTTTGAATTTCATTTGAAAAAGTCATAGTTAGAACATCATTATCCTTAAATGTAATCGCACAATGTTAACAACAACAACTACAACATCAACAACATCAACAACATCAACAGCATCAACAACAACAACAGCATCAACAACATCAACAGCATCAACAACAACAACAGCAACAACAACAACCACATCAATCACTCGAATCTACCAAGTAGACGTGAATTTTTTACGGTCAAACAATCAAGTGATAAAATTATTCAACAAAAAAGCCTGCTTATCAGAGTCGATTATCAGTTAATGAATGCTCAAATGTGCTTCGCGGGCCTAATTTCCTGGCCGCGTTATCGCCACAAAACCCCTGGATTAATGACTTTTCGCGGACGAAAACCATTTCAGGCGAGGGAGTTTGTATACAACAAGGTGTACATCAACGTCTACGAGTCGGCTCTGTACTTGATCATCATGCTACTCTTGCCACTGGTCGTACTCAACGTCCTCAACGTGAAGCTGGTCAAAGCCCTGAAGGAACTGAACAGGAAGCGAGTGGACATGATGCAGACCGCTCGTCAGAAACACGACAACAACGTCACTCTCGTTCTCATCATCGTCGTCGTCGTCTTCATCGTATGTCAAGCACCTGCCCTTGCCAATCGTCTCATGTGGAGCTTTCTGTCGGAGTGCAGCCGAGACTGCACGGGCTTCCAGTACTACTTCGGTCCGGTCAGCAACGTTTTCGCAGTGACGAATTCATCTGTGAATTTCATCATTTACATGGCGTTCAACGCCCGATTTAGACAGACGATCTACGAGTCGCAGGCCTGTCGCTGCCTCTGCTCTTGCTTCGACAGCTTCACCGGACGCTGCAGCTCGAAGCCGAACGCGACGAGAATCAACTCAGGCGCCAAGAAAGACTGCAACTGTTTCACGGAACCTGCCCGAGTCTCAGAGAGGAGCGTCTGCGATAAATCCATGACGGCGAGATCCAACAACTGGTCGGTCGCCAATTCGTCTCAAGTCGGCTACAAGTCCATGAAACTGAAGCAACTGGTCACTAAGACAAACTCGTCTTCTGCTGCCGGGACCTTCAACAACGTGACGACGACTTCGACGATCGAATCGTCGGAACCCCAAGAGAATCTCATCCGTGGTTCGACCACAGACCCCAACGTCCAGGTGTACATGGGACCCATTAAGGAATGAACTATTGAGGAGTGAAATGAAGGAGTGAAAGAGTGACGGAATGGATTCGGTTTGTACTTTTTGTAAACAACAAAAATCGAAGAAAAAAAAAGTGGAAACCAATTTCATCTCCTCTTGCGACAGATTATAGGAGTAGGAAAACGTTGTTATTGATGGATTGCGTTCCATTCCACTGTCGGACTTTGGAATGCCATTTGTCACTCAACTTTTCAAAGCTTATAATCAAGTTTAGAGAGATTTTTTTTTGTGTGTCCAGCTAGAAGCTTCCGAAATGACTTGAACTTCGACGAAGTGTTTCCTCTGATGCTTTTATCTTCTAATTTCTGCTATTAATTTTAATTAATTTAAATTAATTTTGAATGATTTCTTACCAAACCGAGTTTGATGTTTTCAAATTGTTCATCTTAAAAGAGCTTGCGTACACGACGAGCGATGAAT
>CM067528.1:3665000-3775000 GCA_034509925.1 Hirudinaria manillensis | reverse complement strand
CACAACTTTGACACCCTCAAAAAAAATAATAAGAAGAAAAAGCAGAAAAAGGAACAACAAGAACAACAACAACAAATAGTGGCTCTCGTGAATGCAAAATTGCAGTTCGAGCATTTTGTTGAAGGCATCTAATATCATCCATCAGTCCGTCCGACCATCCATCCATCCATCCGTCCATCCATCCATCCATCCATCCATCAGTCCGTCCGTCCGTCCGACCATCCGACCATCCATCCATCCATCCATCCATCCATCCATCCATCCATCCATCCATCCATCCATCCATCCATCCATCCCTCCCTCCATCTATCAGTCCGTCCATCCATCCGTCCATTGATGCACCCATCCATCATGGGCTGCTTTTGTTTTTTAATTCTTTTTGAAGGAAATTTTAATGAAATATTGATATTTAAAAAGTTTTGAACCGAAATCGTGGAAGATTTTTCGAAGAATTTCTTGTAAGGATTTCGCACATTTAAGAACAACATTTATTTGATTTATTGAAAAATAAAATAAGATAATTTTTTATTCATTTTAAATTCAATTTTAGGCAACCTTTCGTCCCTAGAGTTTACATTTCTTTGCATTTATAAATAAATTAATTATTTCACCTAAAAACTTTTAAATTCTTCGATTCCTCGAAAATCTGCTTCCATTTAATAAAAATTGCAGTTTGGCCAAATGGGTTGCTTTCCTGCTCAGAAGGCATAAAAGACAAAGTCGTTATGTGTCGTGTTCGGTGCCCTGTCGCCAGGGGACGCTGTGGGGTGCCGTGGGGTGCTATGGGGTGCTATGGGGCATGAAGCAATAGAAATTGCCGATCGATTAAGAATATTATAATATTGTCTTCATGTGCATTTAACATACATAATGCGCTTGCATGTAAGAACGGGATAAGCATAAGCGAAAGTAGTACTTGTATTATTATTACTATTAAAATTATATAAATAATTTAATAACTATTTTTTGACATTATAAAAATAAAAAAAAAAATCATTTGAAATTAAAATCATGATGCTAATTACTCAACTTGAATATCTCTCTCCAAAAAAATAAAACCATCAAATTATTAAAATTATTGTAATATATAAATAAAATAAATGTATAAATAAATGTTACAAATTATTATACGAGTCTAAAATTGAAAACTAAATATTTTTATTCCAAGCATATTTATTTATATATTTTATGAACAAAATTTATTTAAATAATATATTTATTTAAATAATATATTTAAATTAATATAAGAAATACATGACTTATATTTTTAAAATAGGTAAAATAAATATGTGACATAAATAATTTAAATTTAAATATTTATAACAAATATTTAAATATAAATATTGGCGTCTGCCAATTTATGGCTTAAATAACTTAAATAAAATATCAAATTCCCTTTTTTATTGAGGTGTTGATCAGATAAACTCAGCATTACATCATGGAATTCCTTAAAACTTTCTTGCAAATTTATACCCCGAAGAGGATTTTGTTTACATTTTTAAATAAACATTTCAATGAAATAATAAATAACAGTTATTATTATTATAAAATATACATATAATATATATATACTATATAATATATATATTATTTATTGTATTATTTAATAATATTATTATTATTATTATTATCGTTATCGCTATTATTGTTATGTGTAATTATTAAATATTAATAAGAACTTGATTTTTTATTGGAAATATTTGCAAAATATTTTGATTATTTCTAGAAAAAAAAATTTAAAAAAAGACTAAAATAATTATCGTTGTATAATTTGTCCTTCCAACCGTTTTTTAATTAAGTTTGATTTTATTTTATTTTTAACAAATTAGGAATTAATTTTGTTTAATGGAAAATCATTTTCCTGCTCAGAGTTTAAGTGTCGAGGATTTTATGCCTTTAAAGTATTTAATTGAGCCTTGCATATTTCATTGAAATTTAGAAATAATTTCATTTACGATTTTACAATTTTGTGATTTGTATTTTCCAATTTATTAAATTTAATATTTTTAATAAATCACCGATTGCCATTATCTTCGAGTCATTTGATTTTTTTGCATGAAATACCAGCGTATTTAAAATAATAAAAGTAGTTCTAAATAAACTTTTATATTTATATTATTATTAATATTATATTTATGTGGTAAAATCAGATTTAAATAAATCACTTCCTCCCTGTTGTTTCAGAGCTTTTTTACGATCGAAGGGATTTTTAATTTTCCCGGGACTCTTTGAGCGTCTGCCAATTTATCATTGGTTGCCATTGGAAACCAACCGAGGGAGAGAGAGAGAGAGAGAGAGCAGGGGAGCTGGGCAGAGGGAAGGAACATTAAAAGCTCGCTCTTTGATTGATTCCTGGAAGCGATTGATTCTTTTTTGCCGGTGGTTGAAATTCAATTCCGGGGTTCAACAAAATGGCAGCACAAGTCTTTGCCGACTTCCTCTTCCGGCAATCAAGTCACCGAATTGATATTTATTTGAACTTTTAACCTTTTAAAATGTCCAGACATTAGGAAGCGAGTGATGATTATGATGTTAGCTGCAATTACTTTAATTAATTATAAATAATATTATTTATTGTGAAGTAATTGTGACTTAATAAGTAATATTATTTCCACTTATTGATTTTTATAAAGATTTAAAATTACAAAATAACCGTTAAATTGAGTTCAATAACAGCTGATTGTTAACAATATTATTATTATTTATTTATTGTTTAGTATTATTTATTTATTTATTCATTTATTTATTTATTTATTTATTTATTTATTTATTTATTTATTTATTTATTTACAATAATAAATCACGAAACTTTAACAGAAATAATTACAGTTTAATGAGACCGCAAGAAACTCAGACGTTGACAGGAGTCAGTGCAGATGTTTTATTTTCATTTATTTTAAAAATAATTTTTATGTTTATTTTCAATAAGTCTTTTTTTTTCAAATTTAAAGTAATATAATAATTTATATTTTAAGAAATTCACAAAAAATAATATAATTACTTTTATAATAACTGTAATCATACTAGTATTAGTAATAGCAATTATTTTATAAATATATTATAAACTTTAATTACATTGTTATAAGTAAAAGTATTATAATTATATTATTATATTTAAAAATATATTATAATTTCACTCGAACTGATCGGCAGTAGAAAACAAATTTGCATAAAAAATATGGTCTGCCCTTCTGTGATTGAAGTTCAAAGGAACTCTTGCTGATCTTCGGTTCCTGATAATGATGGCGATAATGGCGGTTGTCGATATGATGGCGGTGGTGGTGATGATAGTGATTGCAATGATGGTGGTGATTAGGACGATGAGGACGATGACGATGACTGAGGTGAGGATTGCGACACTTGGTTTTCCCTACCATCATCACTCCTTATCATTATGACATCATCATCACGGGCGTCATCGTCATCATAGGCGTCATCGTCGTTGTCATCGCCTTAATTGTGTCTGTATTTATTTAGGCTTTGTGGGCATTGAGAACCATTTCCTGTTGATCTGAATCTTAAATTTCGAAAAATTAAAGAAAAAAATACAAATAAATAATGAAATATGTCAGTTGAGGAAGTGCAGAGCCTGCAGAAATTAGATTCTAAATAGAAATTAGATTCTATATTGCTAAATAAATTATTCTCTTAGGATTTGTTTTTTTTTTAATTTTAATTTTAAATTTTTCTTGTTATTTTGGAAAAAAATCCATTTTGGACGATAATTGAAGTGACACATGATCGCCATGTACGCATTTATTTTCTTCAACCAACATCATCACTACCATCGTCATCGTCGTCATCGTCGTCATCATCATCATCATCACTATCATCATCGCCATCTTCTCGTCGCAAGATATCGATTGCTACAAACTCCTGTAACTATTTACATCTGAAACGTCAAAGCAACGATTGAAATGCTACGTTGAAGAAGGAAAAAAACGGAAATTCAGACGACGGCGATGATGACGACGACGACGAGGAGGATTGGACGCCAAAAAAAAAAAAGAAAGAAACTGAAGTTGATGGTCTTCCAGGCCATCTGGTGACGTTTCCTGAAACTCTGGACTCGATCGTCTCAGGTCTCCTTGCAGCAATCCGGGCAGAAAACGTTTTCATGTTCCGTCAGGAATCCCCTGCCAAAGAGTCCCTTGGAACACTTCGTACATTGGAAGCACGAACAGTGCCAGTGGCGATTGTCGAACGATATGAAGCTTGGCTCATCGACTCCTGAGTTTGATTATAATAATAATAATAATAATAATTAATTATATTAATCATTACATTAATCGTTAATATAAATTTAATAAATTACATTAATATATTATTGGTCATATTAATAATTATTTTTTATAATTATAATTATATTATTATCTTTATAATAACATAATTATTATTTAATATTTTATTGTTATTTATTAATTTTATAGTTGTAATTTAATATTCAGTATGCAATTAAATGTTAATGCTGTGCGTGATTGAAGGTCTGGAATTAAAAATTAAAAATTAATAATTAATAAATAATAATTAATAATTAATATGCTTTTAAATGAGCTTTAAATATTTTTTTAATCGTTTTTAAAAGACTTAGTGAAATATTTTGACGGAATGAAAGTATTTAGATTTAAATGTTTCTGGAAATAAATAATTACATATTTAATTATATTTATAATTTAATGATAATTATATTATATTATATTATATTATATTATATTACATTATATTATATTATATTATATTATATTATATTATATTATATTATTATATTATATTATATTATATATTTATATTATATTATATTATATTATATTATATTATATTATATTATATTATATTATATTATATTATATTATATTATATTATATTATATTATATTATATTATATTATATTATATTATATTATATTATATTATATTATATTATATTATATTATATTATATTATATTATATTATATTATATTGTATTATGTGGTAATTATAAATTGTAATATAATTTATTTGTCATCTTCAATTTAGTAATTCGAAGACCTTGAACATTATTATCCCTGGGTTTCATGAACCAAAATTTTTGAGAGACTTTGAACAAAATGTTCCTCTTTTGCAAATCATGCATTCTTTTTGCGCTTAAATTTTAAAGTAACGCAAAAAATATTAAAAACAATTCATAGACACTGAAATTATAAAATATTTTACTTCAGCACGAAATTTTCAACATTTACGAACGATTATAAAAAATGGAACTCCACTCCTTTGACTTGTAAGATGAATAAAAAAAAGATTCTTTTATCTGCTTTTTGTTTGTTAAAGTAATAAACAACAAATTCCCTACCAAACAAAACAAAACAAAACAAAGAGATACAACACCTGTTATGGCTCCCTTGCAAGAGTGGCATTTCTTGGCGTAAAGACTGCCATAACATTGGACACAAAATGGTCTCTGATCGACTGAAGTGTACTTTTCGTTGGCCAATGACTTCTGACAGTGACTGCATTGGAAGCAGTCCCTGTGCCATGTGCTGTTCTTGTAGATTATTCCTCCTCTGGTTATCGTCTGTTTATTATTATTGTTATTATTGTCATTAATATTATTATTATTATTATTATTATTATTATTATTAAATTACCATTGAAGTTATTGTTGATAAATGAGATTTTGTTCGTCAATTGAGATCAATTATACATCTGTTTTATTCATTAATTTATTACTAAAATAATTGCTTTAATTTTTAAATTTTATAATATTTTATGAAAATATGAAGTTAGATCAATGCAAAAACCAATTGCAAACTATTTTTCGTCTTTATCTCTTTCGGTTCTCAACGTTTTACTTATTTTCAGTTATTGAAATCATCCAAACATTTAATTAAAATATAATATCATATATAATAATAATTAGTAGTAGTAATAATAATAATTAGGTTAGTTTATAATATTAGTAACAACATTAACTATTATATGATTTTTTAACGTAAGAAACTAATAATAATAACATTATTATAAATAAATAATAAACGAAAATAAATTAAAATTCAACCTTGTGGCATCTGAAGCAATTCTGACCGAGTTGTTTCTCGTAGCAGGGCACGCACATGACCTCTTGACCCCTGGGTATGAAGCTGTTCGTCCCTATGAGCTTCTGGCAGACCTTGCAACAGAAGCATTCTGCATGCCACTGCCTTCCCTTGTATTCATATTTCTTCATCCCTGAATATTAAGTGGAATCCATTAGCATAATTTATTAATCAATTTGCAATTATTATACCATTACCTTTGTGATTAGCGTAACTTGTCATAACTTGTTATTATTATTATTAATATTATTATTATTATTGTCATTGATATTATTATTATTATTATTATTATTATTTTCATTATCATTATCATTCATTATTATTACTATTAATAGTGAAATCCATGAAATTCATAATGTTCCTGGCCTTTGATTGCGCTGATATTAAAAACAAACAAAAGCTATTTATAGTTCAGGTAGAATTACGCACGTTGAAAGAATAGGCTGAGATTAAACCTACAAATGGACTTATGCAAACATCTGCCAACATGGCTGACATCATGGATGCCACTCCGGTATCACTCCAATTACTCCACAAACTCATTAGTCGTGTCCCAATTAATATGGCCTAATTATCACGGCATTATCTTTATCTTACGAAGCGTTTGATACAAATTACTTTTCTTATCATTTCCAATAGCTATATTACCATTCTGATAATCCCCGCTGCAAATCCTATCATCGTAATCATGAATAATCGATAAGCTCCATCATCACCGTCATCAACATCATCATCATCATCATCATCATCGTCATCATCATCATCATCATGACGACCTGCCCTGAAGATGTTACGGCAGAGAGTGCACCTGGCAGCGAATCTGCCCTCGTAGCAGGCAGCACAATAGAGTTGGTGGTCTTTGTAGGCGAAAGGTTTTTCCATCAGTGACGTCATACAACCGGAACAACGGAAGCACTTGTCATGCCAGTGACGGTTCTTGCACGAAAGATCCTGTATTATAACAATAATAATAATAATAATAATAATAATAATAATAATAATAATAATATTAATAATAATAATATTATTATTATAATATTAATATTAATAACTAAATTATAACTAAATAATAATATTATTATTAATAACTAAATATTTGCATGTCATTATATTTACGTTTAAATGAAAATTATAATCACAACCATTAAAAATAATGCTATTATTATATATTCCAAATTTTATAAATATAATATTATTATTAATATCATCATCATCACCAACAGCAACAACAGCATTGCTGTTACCATTGTTATTATTGGTATTGTTGCAGCCCTAAGGTATTTTAATAACACGTAAGGTATTAGGAAATGATGGAGTGGAACGAGCGAAATTCACACAACATCGGTTACATCTGTGGAATGGAACTTTAAAATTTTAATTTCTTATAATTAAAATAATAAATACAGATTATTTCATTGCTGAAAAAAATCAAATGATGCTGCAATCATTCTGTAACAAATAATACAATTTACTTTTATATTTTAATATCAATTACAAGAAATAATATTGAACAGTAAAAGTTACAAGTCGAATCAAGTCAAAATCCTGGTCTCTGCTAAATAATCAATAAATGATTGATAAATGATTGGTAAATAACTGATAAATAGACAATAAATAATCGATAAATGAGCGATAAAAAAGACATCCACCTTGTAGTCACAGGTAATTGGAGTCTTGCATTTGTCGCAGATGTTTGCGTAGAGTTTTTCGTAGCATTTCCTACAGAAGGACTTGTCGTCATGGAGAATGTACCTCTGACCACTCAGACTGACCTTGCAGTGGTGGCACACGAACTCACCACTCGCCCACTCCAGTTCAACGGCTTTTATGAAGTCACTCGCCAGAAGGATCTGCCATGGTTTCAGCGGATTTATTCAGGATTATTTATTAGTTTATTAAGGTTTATTTATCAGTTTATTAAATTTCTAATTTGTTTTAATTGCTAGCTGGTTTAACTACCGTTTGCATTAATATTAAAATTAGCATTTTACTAATTGCTAACTAGCTACTAATCAGTTGGATTACTGACTCTGTCGCTTGGAGGACCTGCCGATGATGCTCTCCTCCTTCGATGTAAACCTGGTGACAAAGAAATAACAAAGTTTCAAGTTCAAAGTTTTCAGTTGGAATTTTATTACATATATACTGTACTGTTATCCTGAATAATAAAATATATTAAACATTAAATTAAAAATTTCAGAACAACACCAACAACTGAAGATGAAACTAATTACTCATGTCGACTTGACTTGTCTCAATCTTGGTAGCATAACTCCTCTCTCCAGAGTACGACTTATCAGAAATGAGGATGTCAGCTTCTGAGACGAACAAGCGATTGTTCTGAAGTTGCCGATGTTGCTGGAAAAAGTGGTCCTTTTCCAGCAAGCTGTTGGTTTGGTTTTGATCCTGATTTTCCTCCTGGAAGACATCGCCGGCCTCCTCAACCGAGATTTCGTTCCAGTTGTGGGAGATGCTGGATCTTCTGTACCTTCCTGGAGGGACACAAGACGGATCTCCTTCTTCATCGACCTGCGGATATTTCCCTTTGATTTTACTTTCATTTATTTAAATGTTAAGTAATCTATACCGCCCTATATGAATTACAACTTCTTGTTTTTTTTGTTTGATAATTATGGTTAGGAAAATGGCATAAATGCATTCGGTAGGCAAGTGTCGTTCGTTTGATCTCAACGGAGTGATTCTATATTTATTAATGGGAGATAAATGGCCGTTTGCCAAAATAAAAACAAAAAAAAACTATTTATATAAAATAATTACTAAAAATATTTCAAAAATACCATGAGATTCAAACTAACCTTTCTCCTTATCCAATGGTACAACCGACAAAATGAAAAGAAGATCTCAGTGGCCAAGATGACGACGAAGACGACGATGATGACGACGGCCACTTGTAAACTGTCAACCATGACTACAAATAATAAAAATAAATAATAATAATAATAATTTAAACCATTAAAAGTTAGAAAACAAATGAATAATTAGACAAAGTCATCAAGTTACATATTTTTGGCCGAAGCCGATGCCTTTGGAATGCAAATACGATATAAAATCATGAACTAAAATTGCCATGCCCTTCAAAGGATGAATTTCAGAAATAGGCACAAAATAATTAAAATTGCTTAAAAATAGATCTTCAACAACTGTTTCTCTTTTAAGAAACAAAATAATTAAGTGGATTTTGTGAAAAAAAATCCAAAATATACTAGATTAAATATAAATATGAATAGATTGTTATTATTATTATTATTATTGTTTTCTTACTTCAGACGGAAGATTTCACCTCACGCATGAATGGTTTTCAACTCTCCTCCATCTTCATTCCACCATGCAGGGTTGGCTGTGAACAAATGGCATTTATCAGTCAAAATAAAGAAAAGTTCTTTAAAATTTTTTATAAAAAAAAAATTTAAAGCACTTAAACCGACGCCCAACAGCAAACAGATGAACTCAGGCGATTCGAGTCAATGACAAACAACAGCAGATCATCAGATGATGAAGCAAGATGATGGAAGGCAAAACTTTTCAACTTGGAAAACATGGAAAGAAATTCCGAACTGAACTCACACACGGAGTCCTGGAGATGCGATTGCATGTCTGAAAGTTGGCGTTAAATGCGAGCAGCGTGGATGCAGAGAGAGTCTTGTTTTCCCAAACAGCCCTTCATTTGCATATGGAGGAGCCAGGCACAAAAGTTTGTTTGTGTTTTCCAATCTCCTCTCCTTTCGCGTCTGCTGTTGTTGTTGTTGTTGTTGTTGGTGTGTTTTTTTTTCCCAAGTAATATTTTTCTAGCCAACCTTTTTACAAACCTACACAGGAGAAGTAATCGATCGATCAATTAATTAGCTTAAATGGTAATCAAATGGAAATATTTATTGGCAGGGATGGACAACAGATTCACGGTTTGCATGTCTGAAAGTTTCAAGTGACATAAGTTTCAGGCCAAATTATTCGTGCAAGTCTAATTCTTCAACTTCCTCTCGGAACTGTGGTACTCTTGTTGTTGTTCTTATTATTATTGTTGTTTCTTCTCGTTATGCTGCTGTGAATTTGCAGTTTCGTGATGAAGACGACGAGGAGGAGGAGGATGTGGTTAACATTATATATTTGACTAATATAGACTAGTTGTTATTTCTGTATTTTGTAAGTCAATGCGGTTTCTATAAATACTTCCTTCCATCACAACCGAACTTTTATTTTGAAGAAAAAGTCTAGTAATAGTTTGGTAATAAAAACTAAAAAAAACAATTTAAAAACAAAAATTGGGTCACTATTAGACTGAATTTAACTGAAAATATTTTATTTTATTTGAGAAAAATAATATTAGCAAATACTACCATCAACGAGACAAACCTAGGCCAAATGCCACCTCCGTGTACCTTACGAAGCAATGTACTTGCTGAAATTCTTTTGAGATGTTGATATTCAGGAAGAGTGAATGCTTCAAACTGCTTGATTTTAAATTATAAAATTTTGCTCATTTAGTTTGATAATTTATTAATTCCTCCCTTTTAATTTGTTTTTCTTAACTATTCTAAAAGGGTAATTCAATAATTCAACTTCTACACTTTTCTGTAAAAAAATTTTAAGATTTTTAACTATTTCAAACTTTAACCGCCATTCAAAATAATTGCAAATCGACTTCATAGATTTTAATCTTTGCCCTCTGTGACCTAAGAGCGGTACTTCTAATAATAGATCGCACAGGATCCTAAACTTCTTAAGCGATACGTATCGAGGAGTGCAACGTTGAAGATTTCAATGATTCTAATCAGAGGAGGAACTGTTATCAACGAAGATTGTTCGTTGCTTGCTGATGTTTTGCTGGAAGATGGTTTCATAAAGTTGGTGCAAATGTTTTTTCAATGTCTTTAACCTCGTTATATCAAAAACAACTTTGTAGAAATAAAATTGCTATTTCGTTTCTTGGTTTTGTTTTGTATCGTTGTTGTTGCGGCTCTTTAATGCTGTTGCTTCGAAAGGGAAATTGGACCAAACTTGAAGTGCACTCCAGAAACACATGTTATCGATGCCACAAATAAGCTGGTCATGCCAGGTTTGTATTAAAAATATCTACTTTCAAATCAATTTTAAATTGATATTAGTTTAGTTATAAAATTTGAAATATTTATTACTTACTAATAAAGTTGTCCCTAAATATTTAACATAATACTAACTGGCCTTATTATCAAACATGACCCCAATATCAACTGACCTTATTATCAAACATGACCCCAATATCAACCGACCTTATTATCAAACATGACCCTAATATCAACTGACCTTATTATCAAACATGACCCTAACATCAACTGACCTTATTATCATATGTGACCCCATTATTTTCATTAGGGGGAATTGATCCTCACACCCACCTGGAAATTCCTTTCATGGGTACGGTGAGTGCAGACGACTTTTTCACCGGCACAAGAGCAGCTTTGGCCGGAGGGACAACAATGATAAGTAAACGAATTTTTAGATGATTGGAATTAAAATTATTAAAAATAAAAATTATAAATTAATTATTAAATTATTAAAAATAAAAATTATAAATTAATTATTAAATTATTAAAAATAAAAATTATAAATTAATTATTAAATTATTAAAAAAAAATTATAAATTAATTATTAAATTATTAAAAATAAAAATTATAAATTAATTATTAAATTATTAAAAATAAAATTATATTTTCAGTTGATTTCGTCATCCCCTACAAGGGTGAGAGTCTGTTGGCCACGTACGACAAGTGGAGATCCTGGGCTGATCCAAAGGTCTGCTGTGACTTCAGTTTCCATGTTTGCATTTCTTCTTGGAATGAAGAAGTTGAGAGAGAAATGGAAGTCTTAGTCAACGAGAGAGGTTTGCAAGATTTGAATTTATTAATATTAATTTATTATTTATTATTAATATTTATCATTGATATTTATATATTTACTACTAATATTTATTACTAATTAAGCAATTGATTGACAGAGTTTACATTGCAATACTTTTTTTTATGAATTCATGACTTGATGAATCTTTAATTCACCAATCCAGGTAATAATTAATGTCCATTTAATGTAAAAATAATATTTATTTGAATTAATTACGTAGAGAGGATGCATAGTCCTCAGCCCTAACAAGACTGACCGACTAAGTAAACTTGCCTTCCAGGCGTGAACTCCTTTAAGGTATTCATGGCCTACAAGAACGTGGTGATGGTGGATGATGGCGACCTCTACCACATCTTCAAGAAGTGCAGCCAACTCGGGGCCATTGCCATGGTCCATGCAGAGAATGGAAGCTTCATTGATGAGGTCGTATGTGATCAATAATGTTCAAATTGTTTAATTATTAACATGGTTTTATATGTTTGAATTTATTGTTAATTAATTTTAATTAATTTAATTTCAATTTAATTTAACACGTGAAAGTTTTATAATTCATCCTTTAACAGAGAGTCAAAGAAATTCTTGAACTCGGAATCACTGGACCAGAAGGTCACTTGCTAAGCAGACCGGAGATGGTAGCTAATTACGATGATGATAACAAATTATTGTTAATGTTATTGTTGTTATTATTAATGTTGTTGTTATTATTATTTCAACTATTTTCGAAAAAGGTGGAGGCAGAGGCAACCCAGCGTGCCATAGCGATAGCACACGAAACCAATTGTCCCCTGTACGTCGTGCACGTCATGAGTAAATCGTCTGCTGATGTCATCGTCAGAGCACTGCAGAAAGGTCATTTATAATTTAATTAAATTAATTCTCTGAATAAAATTATTTATTCATTTATGCAATTATTTATTTAACGAAGGGTCCTTATGTGAGGTTCAGCGGAGTCGATTGTTAAGGTAGGGTTGGTGTTAGGGATAGGGTTAGGGTTAAGGTTAGAGTTAGGGTTAGAGTTAAGGTTAGGGATAGAGTTAGCGATGATTAAAGTAAATTGTTGAAATGATGCTATTTAAATTATTTTTAATTAATTAATTAATTATGTTTAATTTACATTGTATTTAATTAAAAATTTTCATTTATTATTTTCTTTAATTACAAAATCTAAACATGTTCTTTAAACATAAAATTAAACCCATTAAATATTTTCTTTAAAGTTAGTATTTGTTTTGGATAAATTCATGCCTCTCATAATTCCAAAAACTCAGGTGCGGTCGTATTCGGAGAGCCAATAGCAGCTTCCCTGTCGGTGTCAGGTGATCACATCAGGGACAAATGCTGGAGACACGCAGCCGCTTACGTCATGAGTCCACCACTCAGAGATGATCCTTCGACACCTGGATACCTCATGGATCTCTTGGCAGCGTTAGTTCAAATCAATATATTGTCACGATCGGAATAATTGCATTATAATATTATCCTTAATTATGACGGTAATTATAATGTCAGATTATGTTATTTATAACCAATTTTATTTTGATAATTATTATTGTTAATAATGATTTATGGTAATAATTATTATAAGAATTAATTATAACATTAACTATTAATAATAACATCAATTATTATTGTTAATGTTAATATTATTATAGATTTAAAAAAATAATAAAGTTTCTAAACTAACAATTAACATTAAGAGGCCTGTTGCACCTAACTGGAACTGACCACTGTACCTTCAACGCCAATCAAAAGGCACTCGGCAAGGACGATTTCCGGAAGATTCCGAACGGAGTGAATGGAGTGGAGGAGAGAATGTCCCTCATCTGGGAACTCGGAGTGGTATGTGGTTGAATAAATTATTATAATGAAGGGAAACCGGAAATCAAATGATAGTGATGTTGTTATTGTTGTTGTTGGTGGTGGTGCTGCCACTTTGGTTATTGTTTTCGTCGTCAAAGTTGTTGTTTTGGTTGAGGAATGTTTGTAGATGTTGATGATGTTAGATGCTGTTATCAGATATTGTTGGGTCTTGAACTCACGTGGATTCCAGATGGAAATGTTGGAGATGCTATTTCTGGCCTCTCACTTAAGACTTTATGTTTTTATTTCTTTGTTTAGTTATTTTAAGATTTACACGTAAATATTTGCACAATTTATTGCCTTAGAAATTCTCTTAAAACTCCCCAGGCAAGTGGCAAAATATCTGCCAACAGATTTGTTGAAATTACGAGCTCCATGGCAGCAAAAATATTCAACATCTACCCAAGGAAGGTGAGTAGTAACAAGAAATAATAATTTGCTAAATAAATATTTACAAAAATATATAATTAATTGGCAAATATTTACAAGATCGAGCGGTCTTGTAAAGTAATGACGTGAGAATAAAACCTGATTACAAAACATGATTACTAAAATAAATATATAATTGTAATTACATTAAAAATCATAATTACATCGCAAGGGAAGGATAGCAGTCGGTTCGGATGCCGACCTAGTGGTGTGGGATCCTGAAGCGAAGACGACGATTTCGTCGTCGACTCATCACAGTGCCTCTGACTTCAACATCTTCCAAGGAGTCACGTGTCGTGGTGTACCAGAAGTCGTGGTGGCAGGAGGGAAAGTTGTTGTCGATCATGGAAAAGTAATGGAATTTACAATAACTATAGCAACATAATTATAATAATAATCATCACCATCGTCATCATCACCATCATCATAATAAACGTCATCGTCATGATCATCATAAAAAATTAATGTTTATGATATCGTTAATCTGCATTTGGACCTTTAACGCTTGCATTCCCATAGGTAAATGTTGAAGTTGGTTCAGGAAGGTTCATACCTAACAAAAAGTTCTCTGAAATTGTTTATAACAGGATCAAACAAAGGAGAAAGGTTTGATTCCATTTTGGATTTATTCCATTTTTATCATAACTTAATCATAATTTTATTACAACATTTTTGTTTTGCCATTTCAAACAGATTGAATATTGAATATTTATTGAATATATATTGAATATTTATTGAATATTTATTGAATATTTATTGAATGTTATTCCATCAGTTGCTGTCACCACAGAAAGTTGAAAGAGAACCTTACAAAGGAGATGTTGTAAACATCGTTTGAATTTGTTTTCTCAAGTTTAAATGAAGCGCTTCGGAACATAAACAAACTATTTTATTAATTTAACAACTAGTTATTTGTTTAATTAAATTATTATTATTAATTTAATAACTGGTTATTAATTTAAAATTGAATTTTTAACTAATTGTTCAATACTCATTAAAAACTGAATAACCACATTAGCGTGGTTGTGGTGTTTGTTCGATAGACGACTGAAAATAATTTCCAGATGTTGCTGTGACGTCACAACTATCGATTTTAAAAATAGTTTTCGCCGATTTTGCTGACATTAAATTTTTATTTTAAAGCAATTACTTATTTTACTCTATCAGTAATTTATTAACTTAATTTAACTAAAAGATTTCAAAACATACTTTTGAAAATCAAAGCTCATCAGACATTTCAAGACGTCACTGATCAGATGTCAGTTAAAACAATGAACAATGTGTTGCTTTTTATTCTTCTTTCGTGGCTCTCAAAGGGAGCGGCTTTCGACCGGCAAATTCCCAATTCAAATGAGTCATCGCATGAAACAAATTCGATTGTACAACACATTCACAATTCGAATGATTCAAGTTACAATCGCTCTTCAAAGCACCGTAAAACGAGGAAAAGTGGAATAGATTTGGAGTCCCATTTTCTTATTGACCATGCTGTCTATCAGCTACAAACAGATGATTCTCAACATTACCTCGAGCTCGATTACATGGATTTGACTCCAGAACTTTTGCAAGATCACCAGAAATTGGTCAACTTTTATGAGGACATAGAGAATTCACGAAGCCATAAGAATAGGGGAAGGTTCGAAAGATCCCAGGAAATTCAAAAACATTTCCACTCGGGTGAAAGCCATAGGATGGAATCCGGTGACAATAAGTTTGATGAATATTTTAAGAGTTACAAACTTAAAAGAATCGCAATAGAAACCGATCCTGATATAATTCAAATGAAGATGCACATTCAGAAAATGAAGAAAACTTATTCTGAGGCTCAAACTCGAAAAGCTAGGTAAGAAAATCTAAATAACAATTGTTCAAAATATTGAAAACAAATTAAAAAATGAATTAAACCCTAAAAAAAGTTATCGCATTGTAAAACAGGCACGTGACAATACAAACGTTGCACGAGATAAACCAGTTTCTCCTAACCAGTTTGCAAACGGTCAGAAGTTGGTTGGTTTACGAAGTTGATGGCAAAACTCCAGAACCAAAAATGATTTACGAGAAACTATTGAAAGCGTTTCAAATTTATTACGAATGTTTGGACAAAAAGTACGAGCATTATAAGGAGAATCTAGGTCAACCGATGAATGATATCCTATCATTCAACACGATGACCAACGAGAAAGTCGTTATTGAGTGCAAAGCTTGGTAGGGTTAAAAAATAACTTTCAAATTACTGTATTTAACCTTAAAATGTAGTTTCGTACCAAAAAAAGATATAATTTTATGTCAAGTTCTATTGTTTCATAGCTCTACATCATGACCTTATCATTAATAACCTCAACTGACTTCCTATAACCTGCGAATCTGAAGGCAGCAAAGATCCTGTAAAGATGCATTCATTAAAATCAAATTTTTAATATCTAAAGACTTTAATTAGGTTTTTCTCACCAACTTTGTTTAAGATAAAAACCTTTCTCGAAGTCGAAAGTTATTTATTTATCATTTCGTTTACGTAAAGCCCGCCATTCTTTATCAGGGATGTACCGTTACCTTGAAAGCAGTGTGTTATATAAAACCTTTTAATTAATTTGAGTGCAATTGGTAAAACAATTTAGTAATTAAAATAATTTATATTTATTTGAATTTATAAATATATTATATAAACCAGTATACCACCGTTTACGAGTGGAAAAGACTACGGCCTCGTTTGGTACAGGCGTTTATTGAGCGAGGAGGGAGCATATCAACATCTTCCGGATGATGAAAATCAGTTTTCCATGACCATGGATGGGGACCTTACCATGCATCAACTGAGGCCCTCGGATGCTGGAATGTATACCTGCTTCAAAGGGGATGCCCATGAAGCCACTTACCTCATTGGGATTGATGATGTTGAGAGTAGGGTCAGGGTTAGTTTGAACGCATTTGGTACTTGCTAACTTAATCATTAAACCAATATGACAACACCCGAAGTAGTCATTTAATAAATTTTAATTTAATAATTAATTTGATTAATATAAGTATTTAAATAATTTTGTTTAACAAATGATATAAATTAAAGAGACAATTGTTGCAGGTTTACGAGGGAAGTGATGCCATGGCCCAAGCCACCCAGCCGGTGATCTTAGCAGAATTCAATTTGTACGTCTTCTACCAGTGGTCTCAGTGGAGTGAATGTAACAGGTGCAATGCAAAGGGATCCAGAAAAAGAATTGGTACATGCATGATAAAAGTTTGTTCTATCTTTTTAATGGCAAATTATAAATCAATGTACATTATCTAAATATATATAAAATAATCATTTAGAGCATTAGTTACTCTAATGATGATAATAACACTGCTTTAATGGATTTATCGCGCAATTTAAAAACATAAATTAAATTAGAAATTCAACAAGAAGCAGCCAATCCGACCAAAAGATTCGGCAGTCCTGGGAAAATTTATAAACGGTCTTCCGTGCATAAGTCCTCTCATCCCTCACCATGTCTATAAAGACGCTGCTTTGTCCACGAGAAGAACTGAGCTGATGATTGCAACCTGCTACAACACTTGCGTTACAATCCCACCAATCAAAGTGATCACCGATGAGTGAGCGAATGTCGAATTTTCCCGAATTAAGTTCTTCATTAAATGGGAAAATTATTTTATTAAGAAATGGTAGAAAAATCGATGTGGTGAAGGTTTACAAAGGAAGACATTCATTTTACGAAGGTATTCCAAAGCTAGGGGTTCCAATTGAAAGAATCACAAAGTACGCCACATTGGACAATAAGTTTACAATTTCCTGCCCACAGTGAGGCTTTTTCAACTTTTTTTTAGTACTTTCGACCTTTTACAATAATTTTACTTTATACAGCATAAATGCCTCGAAACTATCAATCAGATGGCAAAATGGAACTCTAATTCTTGACGAAACTAAAATGGGTTACATGACTCACTTTAGAGTAAAAATCAACGCAAGGAATGATATTGTAATCAAAAACGTTCTGAAATACGATGAAGGATACTATAGGTATTGTAAATCTAAATTCTCCTAAATTCAGAAATGTTTTTTTGACAAAATTCATCACAGCCTTCAAGTAATTTTAAGTAAATTAATTATTATTAAACTATTTTTAAAAAAATGGCTTTATAAATATTTATGAAAATTTCAAAGAGCTAGAGCTGATAACCATTAACGTTACAGTTTTACATGACTTTGCCACCTGAAAATGTTCTTTTTCCAGTTGCTGGCACAATCTCCAACACCTTGGAACTGTGAGGTTATACGTTGCTGAGTCCGTTGACTGGCGTTTTTATTGGGACTCTTATTTGAAACAAATCAGTTTCTTTACGTGCTGCATTTTTTTCATTTATTTTCTGCTCAGACTCGTATTTCTAAAATTAAGAGCTCCTCAAGAGTTTCGATAATTGCGTACTCCAACGACTGTTTCCAGGAAGCTAGGCAATTGGATTTTCTGGAGCTGTACTGTAAGAGCTCTAAAATTCGACAATTTCTTGTTAATATTTTGTGGGTTTTATTTTATACTAAATGATTTCGGATATTTTAAAGCGTAAATGATTGCTCACTACTGTTGGGCACTTTAAGTCGGTGTTTGTTTTGCTCTTAATATTGCGTTCTTTCGATAAAATTCTCTCCGAATACTCGTTCGTGAACAAAATAACTCGATTCTTTTTCGTCTGTGGCATCTACATTTCATTTTGTCACTTGTCTATAGAAAACAATTTGGGGCCTTTTCGTTGTTCTAAGATTTACTAGAAAAGGGTGATTCGGTAATTTTCACCACAATGGAAGTAGTTGAAGACACAGGTGAAATCTTCCATATTGCTAGTCAGCCTTCAATTATTAGTCAAGCTGCATTTCTCGGTTAGTTTAAATTTCAAATCATTTATACATCAGAATAATCAGCTCACCTTTGTACTTATAAATCATGTTTCTGACCTTGTAAAGCAGGAATGGATTTACTAAATGACGTAACTATTTAAAGTCGTGCTTGCAACGTTTGTCTGATTCTTACATCAAACCATTGTTTATAAACCATTAAATGCAAATGACTTTTTTGTCTGACATTTTCAGGGTTCTTTGCATTTGGGTTTACCTTATCCTTCTATTCAGGTAATTTTGATAATTGTTATTGGTTACAACTAGTTACTTCAACATAATAGCAATTACTTTTAGAATCATTTTTTTGGCAACTCCTCTACATATTTGGCAGTTTCATAATTGCCTCATCATTTTTGGGGCATTGGCAGGTGAGATGAAATTTTGTTAAGACAAAATGGTATTAAAATTCCATGATATGTCTTTACCTGCTCACCAAGAAACTGGTAATAGAAAAAGTATCAAATAAACTCCACTACGAAGTGCAAAACATTTACCAAAAGCTTTTTGTCACAGACAAGTATCTCATAAATGGTTAATTGTGTTTTATGCATTGGTCTAGATGTACTCTTAGACTCAGATTCTTGCAGAGACCCTAGCCCTAGATGAAATGAAACAAGTGAAATGTAATCTCAGCAACGGAACTGTCAGTTTTCACCACAATCTCACGACGATCGCGGTCTTCATCGGCAAACCAGAGTTAGTGTTTGTTAGTCATATCATCAATATTATGAACGAGTAATTCGCAATATACTTGGAAATCATTCATTGCAGCAGGTGCGAGGCAATGCTAGAGAAATTCAAGTCGCTTTTGCCCGATACCATGATCTCTCAGCAGAACGAACAACCCGGCCAGGACTCGAACGAAGAAATCGACGAAGAGTCGGAGGAAGTCGAAGAAGCCCCGGATTTACCGGGTGCCGAGGGCGATTTCGGGCAGCCCAAAGACATCCCCAAGACGTCGAGTTTTGACAGTTTGAAGGAGGAGGACGACGGACACTCGTCCGACGAGAGTTTCGTCAAAATCGACGACAAGGAACTCGCAGATGGCGCTCAAAATTCGGTCCCCTCTCAAGAGTCTGGTGTGTAAGAATTTGATGTTATTCTTTTTCTTATCTTTTTAGGCAAAGATTTGAATTCTAGATATTTAACAACACACACTTCACAGCTCAAGGTAAAGATGACAATAAAGACTACGAGCAAGACGCTCCCAGCCTAGAAAAATGAAGGAAATTCACAGACAGATTGCTTCATTAAACTATTTCATCATTTGTGATCATTATCAGATACAACTCAATACAAACATACTCCTCCTTCTGTTTAAGCTCCTAATCCTCCCTATGCAAGCAGCTTACCTTAGAGTTTTGCAGTAGATCGGGTTTGCCAGCTAACGAGCTGTCTCGCGTGCATCTCGATTGTTTTTGTTAATTTACACTCATGTCAACGCGCCGACATTTGCTGGGTTTGAGTTTGATTCGCTCATTCATTTCATCGGACGAAACCTTTTGTCCGTTTATGATTCTTCTTGCTTTCATTCCATCACTCAAGCTTTGGTGGGAACCTGAGTTCATTTTGTTTGCCTCGAAGAATCGGTCTGCATTAATCGATGCGAGCGTGCGATGAGAACTGACGCAAACAAGCGGTGGAGGAGGTGGTGAAGGTTCTTTTGACCTTGCGAAAGCTGATGCGCGGGACACTCGTTTCCTCGTGAATTTTACGAAATCGACAAGTTATTTTCTTTGAATCAAGAAGCGTGTTTTGTTTAAGTCATGATTTCTTATGACAACAGGTGATGAAAATTGAAAAAACAAAAATCCTAGGTATTTCAATTCAACAAAATAATAGCTGAGATAAAAAAAAAATAAAGTTAATGCAAGGAAATTCTTTGAGAATGTTTGCTTTAATGACATGAAAATGAAGCATCTTCCAAAAGTAAAGGCGATATGAAAGAAATTTAAACGCAACAAACTTACAAAAACCTTAACGTCTCAAATTTGAATTCTATCTCGTCCGGATTCGGTGCTCGTTGCTGCTACTTTGGCGAACGATCTGATTCTGGTGAGGAAGTTTCATTTTCTGTTAGAAATTCATTAAATATTTATCGTATAAATGTTCGAAGCGAGTGCACGTTTTTTGACCCGACCTGACCTTGTCTTACATTTCTGTCCTTGGCGATTCATCTAGGACAACTTGTGCTTTGTTCTGATCGTTTCTTCCTTCGTGGATGTCAGATTGTTCGCTTGCCAGCTTTTGACTTTTGTAAGAACTTAACTCACTCATCATTTTTTTCATCTGTGAGACGGCCTACAAATAATTCTTAAATTAATCTCCTTTTCATGTTAACCGAAACCATTTTGAAACTTAACAAACAACTAACCTCATCTCTCTGGATGATGACTGTATTCCTGTCATCCTCAAGAACTTTATTTCTATTCTTTAAGTCATCTACTTCCTTTCTCAACTCTCCGGCCATCTTGACACAAGATTGTGATTCTAAGAGTAGAGCAAACGGAACATCTCGAATCACATTATCATCGAATAACCTGCTTGAGACTATGCAAGCTATCTTCATAAGCACAAATCTTCATTCTCATCATCATCTCCTCTGCTTTGTCCATGTTGGACCTGCTCGACATGTGTCCGATCACTGGTGACAAAGGATGAGAACTGGCTGAAAACATCATTTGAGGGGTGATGACGTTCTGGAAGCTACCAAGACTCATTTCCCCACTGACCGACGAGGCATGTTGATTCTACAAGTATTGAAACAGTTAATGAAAGAACGTATTCGCTCGCTCACCCACATTGATAATTGCACGACGTGAAAACAAACCTTGGACTGCAACATGTGTGCAGCATGCTCTGAACCTATGGGTGGTATTGGACAGCTTCTACCAAAAACCTCGATCGGATTGCTGAAGCTTCCACTCTCCTTAACTTGCTGCTTGGCATTGCTGTTCAGGGAACTAGGAATGGCAACCGGCCTTGAACCGGCTGCTTGGAAGTAAGGACCTACAAATAGAGAAAACTTTAAACCGACTTTAAAAAAGCTGCGCGATAAGATCGGCGCTCAAAAGTTGCTCAAATTACCAAAAGGGGGAAAACTGGAGCCAAGTGAGCTGCAAAGAGGTTCTGCATCTTCTCTGTCATATGGAGGCAGGTTTAGTCCACTGAAACCAAGATCCTCTTCCAAGGCATTGACTGTGGATTAGTAACAAATTTTCATAAACAGCTGCCACATCACTTCTTGCCAATTCAGGTCTACAAAGAACTCAAAAGGAAGGCAAAACAAACAAACAAACAAACACATAACTGGAGACGTCTAAGAATTTGAAAACGTAAAAGAATCGCATCCAAAACGACTTGCCGATGACGGACTCGACCGTATCCTCGGCTGGATAATGGGCAGACGGAACGGAATTCCTCGGACTCAAAATGCTCTTGTCCTGCATGCTGCTATTCAAGTTGGGAAAATAAAAGTTTGGAAAAGACTCTTTGGTTGCATCCAACTTTGTCTCATAAACGTTCTTCAGCTGAAGAGGCTGCAAGGATCGTAGCGTTTCGTGAGGATTACCAGAATCAACGAAAACGTGAGCTTCGACTTGCCTGTCTTTCGTGAAGGGTTCCAAGGCTCCTCGTGAAATTGGCAGAACCTTCGCTCAAACTCACAGTTCTCCTCTTTCCTATCGGCTCAGGTTTGCCCATCGGGGAAGGCATAATGTCCTCCGTAAGAACCATGCCTCCAGTCTGAAAATCATGTCAATAAATATCTTTTTCAACAAGGAGATTTTCAAAGATTTTCAACATTAATAAACATTTAATGATTCATTAATTTTGCTTCTTTAACTTAACAGTATTTCCTTTTGCAAGTACAGATAACTCTAACAAGAATAATACAAGCTTGATGGTTATGGTAGCAGTGAATATGATCAATATAATTAAGTAATATTGATCTTAGCAATAGCAAGGATAGTATCTATAAAGCGCACATTTGATTAGATTGTGATACCTGAGGCTCGAGTGTAAGTGAAGATTTCCTAATGCCATTTTGGTCGACTTCCTTCTTTTCGGCCATTTTGCTGGCGACACTCGAGGAAGAAGATGGAGGTGGAAATGCTGCCTCCACAAAATCAGACAAGGTTGCCTCGCTTCCAATGAGAGCATCCCACTGCTCATTCAATTCCTCTGAAAATAAGAAATTCAATCGTATCATAACATTGATTAACACAAAATATTACTTGATTAAAAATAAAATCAGTCAATCATTTTTAGCAATTATGTAATAAATTAGCTGAATACCAACTTTCTAAGTGTGCAAAAGCACAAAACTGTCCTCTTGGGCAATATCCTGTCTGAACCATGTCATTGCATTTGGAACTTTTATAAATCTACAATGAGAACACACATTTAAACAAATAATTTCCAAAATATTTTGAAATAAATGCAAATAATTAACTGCCCCAATTTATTCAATTTAATAAAATTACTTAATAGATCTGCTAATGAGATAAAATAATGGCATGCAAGCTAGCATTCAGCAGTTATGGCAGCAATCATTGCATGTTGTCATGTTTGACATCTAGTCTGGTTGGATCTAGAAACCAGATCTGAAGACCAGATCAAGAAAGCCCTCCACTCAAAAGTTTGGCTAAACAAGCAATTTACTTGTAATTTTTTTTTGCTAATTGAACATCGCTAACTACCTCTGGGTGAAACTGTTGTTCAGTTCGGGTGTGACAATACGTGCAATTGTCGCCAGCATCGCACAAAGGGGGGTCTCCCCACTCGTCACCTCGTTTGACATTAGGACAGGGCGTGGACCTGCGCATTTTAATTTAATTTTTATCAAAGAATGCAATTCAGCTGCTGACATTAGGTTAAGTAATTAATTAGTTTAAATAATTGTTCTAGTAGTTAATATCTAGTTAATAACTTGTTAATAACTAACATTCTATGCAGCAATTCAAATAATCGGAGCGCTTATCACCTATACTTGAATACTTTTGGGCTCCTCCTTTTGTCCCTTGGATTATGATAAGAAGGACATGCATAGCCCTGCCTGCAGAGCCTGTGGGGTCTGTGACACTGATCCGTTTTGTAATTTATCAGCACATAATGCGGGTCTAGACATGGAATAAACAGAATTTTCAAAAAAATCTTCAATTATTATTATTTTTAATGGTTACAAACTTAAAATGTTAAATGAAATTACCATTCCAGTTTGGGTCCTCATTATACTGAATATCTTTTTCCAGGTGTGCAGCTAAAAGATTACAAGATGCATCAGAGCTGATGGAATTTTCTTCATTTGTATCAAATACTGGCATCCTCAGATCATCAGGACCATGGGCATAAGCACAGTGTGGTCCATTTTTGATGCAATGACCTTTTGAATCTGTTTCATGGACGCACATGCAAGTCTTGTAATATCTCGGATGATATCTCCTCTCCACATCACCAGCCACTCGATGCAAAAGAGGACATCTTAAAAAACATTTGACGTTGATTGCAATTAAATAATATAATCTGGTAAACTCATGCAGGGTGATCTAATAGAGTTGCCTGCTTGCTGATATCAAATTGGCAAAACAACTTACTCATCTCCATATGGACAAACGCCTGTAGTTTCATCGTAGTGAGAACAATAAATGTCAGGACTGTAATTAAAATTTCCATCTTTCTTCTTCAACGGTCTTCGACGCTTCTGATTAACGAAATGCCAACTGAAGCAATTGTAAGGTCGATGATGAGAGCATTTATGTTGCAAAAAGTCCGGACACTGTTGAGTCCTAAAATCTTTCAAGTATCTGCAAGCATCATCAATCGAGTAGGATAAAGGAGCTTGCTGTTGCCGTATAAAACTTTAATGAATGATCAAGTATGACAAAGCAAAACCAATCCAAATAAAAAGTTAAATAATTTCATTCAATTGAAGTCATGAATCAAAATGAACAAAGAACTTTACGTGAAATGGGAAGCTTTCTCTGCTACCTCTCCGGGCATTTTGGGTCACGTGATGTTGTTTATCGACAAAAAAAGCTTGGAAGTCCGTTTTCATAACCTGTGTCACCTTTATTGTCTGCTGAGATTTATTGAAGAATTTTTAAGGATTTAAATTAGCAAAATGAATTAAGATATACATAAAACAATTAATAAGTTGTTGAAGATTGAAAATGCATCGAACAATGAAGCTGCAATTCCTAAATTTATTATGATTAGACTATAAGTAAATTTAATCGTAAGAGAATAATTTTTTATTTATAAAAAACGCAAATAATTATTCACACGTCAAATCCAACGTGACAACGAAATTTTAAGGTTAAAATGAATTAATGCATGATCATGAATCGCCAACAAAGCAATTTTTCAGTTTATTGTACAAATTCGAATGATTACTTGATATATTGAAGTTTATATGAAATAAAAGTTCTGATAATTAAATAGTCCGTATCTGTTAAATTTACAACTGGGATGTAATTGCGTAATTATTGAACGAGTTGTTTAAAGCTGCATCATGTATATTTATTTTGGAGAAAAATGATGTTTTCATAATTTGAACAAAATTACAAGAAATTATATTTATTTGCTAAAAAAACGCATCCCTATGATAATTAAACAAATGTAAACACTTGTTCGGTGTGTTTGCATGTGAAAGCCGCTGAGGCGAATGATGGAGCAGCCAGACATGGATGCGTTTTCTGTCGAATCAGCTAAGGGTTAATTTATTGTGCATATAAAATTAGAGTTGTTTTTTGAGGTTCCATTCATTCTCATTGTCTAGCTGCATTAGAAGACATTTTGTTTGCTTTCACGAGCACAGAAAATGAGCAGAAGATGAAGGTAGCTCAGGATAACGCGGGGAACGACTTGTTAATGATGATGCAGCTTGTATTTCCAGTAGCCGTTCAGATACAAACCGAGGTGATACCAAAATATGGTTTCACGGAAGATGGAAATGGTAATATGTTATCCTATACCAATTGTTCTGTGGCTTATTTAGAAAACTTCGGCAGGGGGGGCCGAAATTTGGGATTTTGTATGTAAGTGTTCAATTCAAAGGTTAAGTCTGATCTCCTGGTCGCCAAGAGTAAAAAAAATTCCATTTTCCATATCGCTAGATGCGCTAGTGGGTGCTTCGCTTCGTTGTGCCATTTGGTAGTCCTTGTCTTTCTCTGGATGTTAACCTGTTTTATTTAATTAATTTTCGTATTTGTTTTAGGTATTGTGCAGTTTACCAAGTTGATAAAAAAGTATGAAAAACAGAGCGAAACTGTGAGAAAGCTAAATGCGGAGCTGAGGAGCATCGTAATGCCCACATGCAGGGCCAGTGAACATGGGGAATCATTGAAGATTGACTCGTGATTGTTAATAAACCCTGAGCGAATTATAAATATGCTTGTTAATAGCATATTGTTCACCAATACTCACTTTCGTCTTCTTATTCTTTACTACAAATAAAAGTAATTTAGCTAAAAAAAACTTAAAATACTCGATATTGGTATACATTGCTTTTAAGTGTGGTTTGGAGCAGGCATGTCAAATTCACGGACACCGCATGGGTCACGTGGATTCTCATGGAGGCAGCGCCTGACAAGTGTTAAAAAAATGGCTATTAGTACCCAAAATAACTTTTAGTTCCTACTATTTCTTGTTGTCTTGAGTCTTGTAAGTAAGATCGTACGTTAACATTAACAATGCGGCGACCTTTCTAAGTGGTGTTTAAACTTCTCAGGAAGGTAAATAAAGAAATTTGGTATTCCATCGAGATATTTCCAGTAGTTTCATCTGCAGACTTTCTTCTGCTTTTATAAAATAAGAAGTGCAAAGTGAAGAAAATAATGAAAATCGGTGGTCAAAATCTGCAAAACAAGTAAATCCATTCTTTTGACAAGTAAATCAGAAATTTCTTCGGCTCCAACTGACTCTTACACTTTGAGAAACTAAGCGTAGACTGTTTTTCATTTCTCAATTAGTTGCAATTTCCATAAATTTAATTTAGTGATGAAGAATTTTAAACTTTTCCGATTTAAAAATATTTACTGGGGTCGCATGTATCTGACATGCCTGGTTTATAGCAACTCGTTGTTAATGAATGGACTCCTCATCTCTCAACAGATTGAAATAATTTTGTTGTTAAAAGTTAATCTAGGATTAGAGTTAGATTGATTGGTTGTACTTATTAGTCAGAGTAATCATTTTGCTAAATGTAATTTATAATTTGCATGTAATTAATGGTGCTTGCCATTACCGCTAAAATGGGAAAGCGCCTTTGAAGTATTGCACTGCACTGAGCAATCTGTCTGTCTTATTTATTTATTTATTTCCCGTTTATTCCTTCTCTAATTAATTGCTTTGGTCCGATGACTTAAATCGATGTTTGACATGACTTCTCTTACTCATTAGCGGTTTTCTATGATTTTAACATTATCATTAAAATGAACTTTTTGAGGTGAAGAAAGGTGTAGATTCTGAAACTTGAAGAATGATCAGGTAATCCCAGAATGTTTTGAATTTTTTAAAACTGCGTTCGTTTTAAGTGCTTTATCCGCAGTGTTACGTAATTGTCTAATTTTGTTCAGTTTTCATAGTTTGAACCTATCAAGTGTTTGGATTGCAAAATATTTTTAGTTTTTCATTTTTTCATGTTTTCACATCAGAAGCTGCGAATGTTCGTTGTTTATTGTGCTTCGCTTGATCTGACAAACATCGAGGAGGTGCTCGGTAATACGAGGTGCAGTGTTTGCCAGCAATAACCAGTTATCAATTTTGCCTGTTGGTCCGCATGCAAATAATCGCCAAATGATTCCTCTTTGCGAGAATTAAATAGAAAATTGATGCTGGAGTCGTTATTGTAGAATCTGGAATGGCATTCGTTGGACATAGCCCCAGTTCTCAGCACATTAAACAAGTCGAAACTCTTATCTGATATATGTGACGATTGCTGTTATTACAACTTAATAATGAAGTGCAAGATAACCTATCGTTCAAGCCTCTTAGTAAACAGTTGCACTTTCTGTATCGCTTGCCTCGTTAAAAATGATACAAAAGTAAAGTGTCTCTCAAGCCGATGTCTCCAGGATGATTTTAAATTGCTGTTTTGTAAAAAGTCTAAAAACGTCGGCAATCACCTTTATCCACATGGAAGACAAAACAATCTCTAAAATTGCACTGATTCCAAATGATTTTATCGGATCGACGCAGTCAACTGTTTGCTGACTGGGTCGGTCAATTGTGTGAATTGGATAGGTTCACAACGTTCTTTTTGTAAAAGAGCATGACATCGGTTCAGGAAATTCCTGTTGTTATTAAATATTGATTCTGATTCCATGACGGAGCAGTCACGTAACCAATAAGCTATCAATTAATTAGGCATTATTCCATGGAAGTATAAAAAAAATGCGCCGACGTCGATAGGCAGGGGACTTCATTACGCTTAATCCATTTAATCCCCAGCACGCGGAAGCTGTTGAGAGGCATTTTCCAGCACATCACGCACAACCTCCATACACCGAGGCAACATCTATCGATCCAGGCATGGAAGCCTTTTTGCCTAAGATTCCTTCACTTGAGTTCATTTAAAATGCTTGAGAAGAAATTTTCATCAACATATTTCGTTCCAATGACTGCAGCAGACTTCCAAGGCAGCTATTAGCAGAAATTAAGAATCGTTTTTGCTTTAATTTACAATCATTCGATCGTCCGTCTAGACTAGGTTTTCCAACCACGAGATAAAGTTAAAACCATTTCCAACGAGCTTCCATGTCTGCTTAACGTTTGTCTCGTCTGGTGCTCACCCGATGAACTGCATTTGCTTTCGGGACATTGTCAAGGCCATTTCAGGCATTAACAATTTTACTAGAAATTTATTTGCTCTCTTTCATTCGAGTAAATGCGCAGATAAATTCATAAATATCAGCCGATAGACCCGGCTTTGATAAATAGCACGGACGAGATAATCACCGTGCGATAAATTTGTTCTTTTCATTGACTTAATTGTCTTCCTCCTTAGCGCTCCTTAACTCGTTATAAAGAAGGGGCAGCATTTATTTTTTGTTTTCGCTTTAAAATCTCTTCTTTTTTTTTCAGCCCGCCTGTAAATACAAACAATTCAAAAGCTGTTTTGTCGCGGCGTTCGTTCTGCTGTTTAAGAATTGGGCTCCTAAAATCCTGTTTGCGCTAGATATCTCGCCTCAGAAATATCAGAGGTGTGTATAAATACGACGAACTGGAGTCTCGTGTGATTCCAGGCATACTGCAAGTTATATCTCGAGTTCATATTGCGGCTTTCCGGTTAGCTCTTGTTCAGGTAAAGCCTTCGATTGTTCGCAAGAATAGCTTGTTTTTAATCGAATATCTTTTCTCTTTGTTGCCGCTCTTCCGTGTCGTATTACCGTTTGTGTGAGTTGCTAATTTGGTGAAAGTTTGAAGTTGTTATTGAAAAATAATGTTGTCATGCGCTCCTGTCTTTTAAGGATAAAAGCAGTTGTCAATGGTAATAAACAATGTGCATAAGAATGGATGAATGCATAGCATTCACGAAGTTTGCTGAAAGAGTCAATTGTATGAATATAGAGTTTCGATATTAAATTTTTTGCATTTTCCCTCTTATGAAATATAAATTATGTCTGGGCTCTAATTGTTGTGCATGACTTTATTAAGACGACATTAAATGACCAACCATCCAAATGACTTCATATGCTCAATAATGGCTTGAAACAGCAACCAAATGATAGGAAATGCAATTCTGATGAAGTTATTAATAGTTCCAATTATTAAGCATTTCTTGTAATGGGTGTAGCTGGGCTAAGAAGCCACATGGCTGGCAGCCAAAATGATAAGTTCTGAATCATTAAATTGTGCAAAAGCCAAATAATTATTAACAACTCTTAATTTGGACCTGTCACTTACTCAGGTTTTGTTTGTGTGGCATTTTATTAAATATTGGGAAAGAAACAAATAGATTAATCATTACTGAGATAATTTTTCATATGGCTGGAATTGCTTTATTTATGATATTGAAAGTTAATTTTACTTCTTAATTTAAATTTGGCAAAAAATCTGATTCAAATGAATTATTATAACTTGTTGATTGTTTTATCTCAAAAACATGTTCAGATATTTCAAGAAATTGCTTTTCTGTACCTCACGGCATTTTGGCATCGCTATCAAATTAATGTCTAATTAATGTTTATAACATTAATATTTAATGACAACTCATCCTCAGACATCCTCCTTGCCTCTTTGAGTTGCTTTGCTTTCGATGGCTTTGGAGACTCCGAGCAAGAAAGGAAGATTCGTGGTGCAGTTCCGCAAGGAAAATAACAGTTAGAAATCATTGAGTTTTTAAGAAAGGAGTGATGTGCGACCGAGATTGCGTTAAGATGGAATGAGAGATAAATACAGATTGAATATATTGATTAAATTGAAGAAGTTACAGACAGTGCCGATGACAAAGCCGAGGAAATTTCGGAGGACAGGGAAAGCGGCAGAAGGTTACCAGAGGCCACTAGAAGTCTCTATCTCTATGATGTGAGCTGTGATTCTTTTTTGCCCAACATTTTTTTCAAATGATCTGTTTTTAAAAATAAAATAAACTCTTCATTTGGAAATCCTATGATGTTATACTACTATTTGAAGAATGTATTTTCTTACCCATGTTGACCTTTTATTATGCTTTTATTATTTTTTATCTTTTAATGCATCTTAAATCACCTTAAAAATCTAAATTCTTTCGTCAGAGATTAACTTTCCGTCATTAAAATTCTGTCATTCAATACTTCTTCTTAATTAACTTAGTTCTTGTTATTCATTGGCATTCATGGCTCAGCCATTTTGGAGCATATAATGATTAATAAATCTTATCTCCAGCCTATTGGAAAGAGCATAATTTAATTAAAATTTGAGTTATTAATAATTTTATTTTTCTTTTATTTATGCATTGAAGTGGATGATTGTTTTAAAATGTGAAATTGTTTCCTACTCAGGAAGACATGAAAAGCATGCCTCGAACTGCAACTTTCCTCGATTCCTTCAAGTTCCATCTCGACTCTTTGGGTACTTACCCCTCTGAAAAGTCAGAAAAGAGGGCAGCACTGCTCTCTCATGTTAGTACTTAACATATTAGTTAATATTATATTCATAATTCAAAAGCAATCCTCTGAGCAAAAGATTAGTGAGTCATTTTCAAATTTGTTGTTGTTGTTGTTCCCATTGTCGTTCCTACATTTTGTTGTTACGAGTGTGTAGTAAGTTGCGTCATCGACGTTGTGATGTTGTGACTTTGTGATGGCGTGATACTGTGAGAGATTCTTGACCAAGAAGGAAATGAAATTACACCCAGAGCCATTGCTAAGTTACTGAGCAATGAATTATATTCAGTTAATGAATGTAATCCTTAATCAAATTGATTAGAGGTTAATTGATAACATTCAATTGAGGTGATTCCAAGTTGATAGTGAAAATTACTCCCTGAATTGTAAGTCTGGATTCGTATAGATTTAAAAAAAAGTTTAGGCAGCTTTGTCTGGGTACATCGGGAAGATATTGATCGAGCACCTTTGTGGCTTTTGCGTGTCTGCAACTTGCAAATATATTTTTTTTACCTTTGCAAATGAAATTTTTGGTTCGTGGGCATCAATCATCCAATCAATTAGTTTTGTTAATGAAGCATAAAAAATATTATTATTATTATTACAAAAGAATGCTGATAACTCGTAGGGTATCTTGCTCGTATTTTCTAATCATTTCAGACAATACACTAACTTTAAAATCTTTCCTGAGCAGTTTGAGTGGGCTTGAAATTTGAAATAAAAGGATAAAAATGTTAAAAAGAAGTCTTCTTATTCATCAGAAAGCAAAGCTGGGCACACTCCTGGGGGTGTACCTACCCACCATTCAGCACATCATGGGCCTGTTAATGTTCATCAGACATTCATGGATTGTTGGCCACTGCGGTCTCATCGAATGTTTACTCATGGTTTCTTTGTGCTGCCTAACCGTGAGTTCGAGTCGTTCTACTCCGTTCTACTCGTTTCCTCTGGAGTTTCGGTTTCGTGTCGACTTTTCGAAAAAAGATCGGATTGTTGTTGTTTGATGTTGACGTTGTTGTTGTTTGATGTTGACTTTCCTTCCTCGTGTGATGTTATTAAATGCCGCTGATTTTTTTCTGAAATATTTTTTTACAGAAGAAGTGATGCTATTTGAGATGGTGCACTTGTGAGTGGTGATGATGATGATGATGAATGAATGAATGAATGAGTTTCATTAAACAACAAACATCGTATAGGAAAACATGGCATCGTTCATATTCATCCTGAACGACGTTTTCATAAATTTTTCATCTTGCACCGAATCACGAGACTCGAGTTAAGCGTTTTAGGGTTTAGGTGATTTATTAATAATTAATAATGAATAATTATTAATAATTATTAACTGTTAACGATTAATTTAAAATTACTAGTTAACTTTTTTTGATTATTACTAATAACCTTTTAAAAATCTTTCAGACTTTCTTCACAGTCATCTCTGTGAGTGCGATAACAACCAATGGAATTTTACAAGGTATTTTGGTTCTTTTTCCATCTGCTACTTCGACTCATTCGGGGATGAGTTCTCGTCTCGAGAACACGCGCACGCAATCGCTTCGTCTTCTAAGGAGCGAATGATTATTCGTTTGAAAACCAACTTTCATCTCGTTTTCAATCTTTTCCTCGACGCTCACACCCTTCCGCCTCCGCTTCCTTCCCTCCGCAGCCGGCGGCTCCTACTACGTGCTGTCCAGGAACCTGGGCCCGGAGTGCGGGGGATCGATAGGGATTTGTTTCTACCTGGCCAACACGTTTGCTACCTGTTTGTACCTCCTGGGATCCATTGAACTCTTCCTGGTGAGAATTTTTTTTTTGTTTTTTCTTCTTCTATTCAAGTTTCTTATGGGAAGGAGGGAGGAGTGATGGTAAAAAGATTAAAAATTTCCGATCGTTTGTTTTGCTACTAATTTTATTAATGCGCTTTGACTTGTGATCACAAACTAGGAAGATTTGAAGATTTGAATCTGTTCATTGTTCATTGCCAACCTGCTTTTATGATTCGAGCAGATGTTTTGCATGTTTTGAGACGTTACGTTTACATTCTATTTAGCTTCAATCTTGTTATTGTCCTTTGATGTCCCGCTATCAATCATTGGTGAATATTTTTAGACACGGTTTTGTTGATAACGTTGTTGATGATGATTATGATAGGTGTTATATCTGTGTTGATGATTGCAAGTTATTGATGATGTTTGTGCATGTATCTTTCAAATAATTATTGATGAACCCAGCTTGTAGTAATGAGCAATATTTCATGGAAATGAATATCCATGTGACATTTATATGAGAATGAATGTCCAGATGACATTTATATGGCAAGTCTGGCAAGCCTTAGGTTGTCAACTCTCCTGGTCTAAATTTATTCTTATGTCACAATTCCATCACAAAATCAAGGTGTACATGGTGCCTCAATGGGCAATTTTCGGGGACATCCACTACGATCCCTGGAACAACTTCCGAATCTACGGCACCTGTCTCCTCTTCATCCTGACCATCGTCGTGGCCCTGGGAGTGAAAATCGTGCAGCTATTCGCCCCCATTTCGCTCCTCTGCGTCATCATCTCCATAATCAGCATCGTCATCGGGGCTTTCATCTCCCACCCCAACTACAAGGACACCAAGTTAGCCCTCGGTTTCGGTTTTGGCTCGTTTCCGAGAGAAATTCATCGCCGAGCGATGATAAAACGACGAGCCCGGCCGGCTCTACAGACGCGTGGAGTCATAGGAACGATCGGAATTGCGCATCGGTCTTGCAATTTTTGATAAATCAAAATAATTTGGAATAATTTTTATAAATTGTCATCCATTTTCATCAATTTGCCTGCATCGATTTGCTGCTTTATTGGCTCGATGGTGTTAACAAAAATCGTTAAAGAGCCAGTGTATCATAATCGCCCGTGCATTGGCACCGTCATCGTTCATCACGATCATCATCGTCGTCGTCGTCGACATCATCATCATCATCATCATCTCCTGACCTTTTCAGGGTTTGCATACTCGGAGAGAAGCTGTACGTGAATCCTCGGTCGAGCTTCCATTCGGACCACCATTCGAACTTCACGGAAGATTGGTGTTCGAAGAACGAATCTTCCTTCCTTTATCACAAGTTCGTTCGTTTCTGAACCGGCATCTATCGATCGTAGGATTCCTATCGTTCATATGAGATACCGTCTTCTTCTTCTTTTTGATAGTTCTTTGTTCAATAACCTTTGAGGTTATTGTTAATGTTAGAAAGGCCTGCTGTTGTTAAATCAATGGCTGCTAATAATTGAGGTTTCCATCGTTCAAAGGTGATCCATTAGCCATATGAAATATTTTAATGACCAGGTTGAACATTATCTTAAATCTAGTCCGGTTTTTTTTTTTTTGCTTTTAAAATGCTGATGAATATTCAGAGATAAATTCAGAGATGTTCATAATGGAAAATATGGTTAGGATTTCGTTATCATTTCGTAACCCATTTGAGATCTTTTCAGGCTGTGCTCGAAAGAAAACGATACCATGGTTTGTGATCCGTACTTTGTGAATTCGGAGGTGCACTACGTTCCTGCCATTCCAGGACTTACCAGCGGAGTCATCAAAGGTTTGATGACTCTTGCTTCTCCTCTTGCTGTGCTTGTTATTGCTATTATTATTATTATTATTATTATTATTATTATTTGTTATTATTATTTGTTATTATTATTTTTTCATTATTATTTTAAATAAAATTCTCTTTTTCAACTTCTAAGAAATTTGACTATTGTCAACTTCAACATATATGTATATATTTTCAACGAGGTGCATTTTTTTAATTATAATTTAATTATAATTCCAAATTTAATATTTTATTCGTAGAAAATCTCTACTCTCACTACCTGAATGAGGGTGACGTGGCCAGGGGAATACCTGGGAACAAATCAAAAGGGGAGGTGACCAGCGACATGACAACCAACTTCATCATCCTCTGCGCCATTTATTTCCCTTCCGTCACGGGTCAGTCATGACGATGATGCACGGTCATGTAGGAGCTGTGCGTGAGTGTGCGTGCGTGTGTGTGCATATCGAATTTAGCGTCTGTATTGACAATCACGTTAATGTGAAGCAATTTAATGTAATTTTTTATATGTTCTTATATTTTATGATATATTTTATATAATTTATATTTACGTAAGATATAATTTTATTTTATCTGAATTTATAAAAATTATTAACAAAATTCGTTTTAAATGACAAGGGATCCTCACCGGGGTGAACATGTCTGGGGACCTGAAAAACCCCCAAAAATCAATTCCAAAGGGCTCCATATTGGCCCAGTTGACCTGCTCCTTTGTTTATCTGCTTCTCATCATTCTTTATGGAGCCACAATTCAAGGGGAAGTCTTGAGAGACAAGTAATTACTTCATTTCTTATTATATTAATAATTAATAATAATAAGTAATTATGTTATTTCTTATTATTATAATTAATCAGTAATTCCTTCATTTCTTGTTATATTAATTGATTAGTAATTATTTCATTTATGATTATAATAATTTATTTTATTTTGTCTTTCAGTTTTTTTTTTAAACTTGCAATTCAATTACTAAGTGTCTTGAATTAGAATTGAATTAATTGTCAAGACACTTGGTTACCATCTTAATTATTCTTATCGTTATCTACACGATTAAGTACCAAATCATGCATGTCGTGACACTTCAAATGAATGTTTCCTCTTACGAGTGTCTCCATGAATTTGCCACAAAAAAGATTTTTTTTTCAATGACTTCTTAACTTCTTCATAAGTCTTCATTTTTAGTGAAATCATTTTGAAATCGGAATTTTAGGTTCGGAGAAAGTTTGGGAGGTGAGCTGGTGTCTGCGTTGTTGTGTTGGCCAAACAAGTGGGTTGTACTCGTGGGCGCTTTCTCCTCCTCTCTCGGGGCAGGCCTTCAGTGCTTAGTCAGTAAGTCACCAAAGATTTCTTCCGCATGATTTTAATTCGCAGTCGTTAAGAGCTGAAGAAAAAATGTCTTCCTCGTTTTTCTCGGGACGAACTCGGAAACGATCGTTTCAAAGTCGATGATTTTGAACAGGTGCTCCGAGGTTGTTACAGGCCATTGCACGTGATGACATCATACCCTTCCTGTCCATTTTCAAGAAGCTGACGAAAAGGGGCGAGCCCCTCAGAGCACTCATCGTGACCTTTTTCATCGCCGAAATAGGAATGATCATCGCTAACATCGACGCGGTGGCTCCCATCATCGACGTGTGAGAATTACTCGACAGTTTATTTCTAACTGTTTTTAAATTGCTTTCTCAGAATGCATAAATTAATTCTCTGTTGTCAAATATATAAAATATATAAATATATATAAAATTGTGTAAGAGGTCATCGGATGACCTTTCATTTTGTTTAGAAAAATAAATAAATAAATAAAAAACATTTAAACAAATTAAAACAATAACTTATTTATCTGAATTTCAGCTTCTTTCTTATGTGTTACTTGTTTGTCAACCTAATCTGCGTACTGCAAACGATCCTCAAACTGCCCAACTGGAGACCCAGGTTCAGATATTACCACTGGACCCTGTCACTGGCAGGAGCTTTCCTCAACTTTGCACTGTGCATCATTGCTGGCTGGTACTATGCACTCTCTGCCTTCATGGTTGCAGCATTTATTTTCCTCTACATTCAGTACAAGGGGTTGGTGTGTTTCTATTTAATTATTCACGTCTATATGCACATTGGAATAATTACTTTATAAAAAATAATAATAGCTATAATAATAATAATAATAATAATAATAATAGTGTAAGTAAAATATTGTTCAGATGAATGTCTTACTAATTCATCGATCAATGAGATCAGTTCCCGAGCAATTCCGACCTCCGATGTTTTTGCAGAGGCGAAAAGGAGTGGGGAGACGGCATGTCAGGACTGATGATGTCCTTCACCGAACGAGCCCTGCTCAGCCTCACCAACGAGACGCACATGAAAAACTGGAGGCCGCAGATCCTGGTCCTGGACACCTTCAATCTCGACACCAACAAAAGCAGCAACCCGAACATGCTGAGCTTCATCTCTCAGCTCAAACACAGTGAGTTCGACTCCTGCCTTCGTCGGTTGTCTTCGATTTTCCGACTCTCTCGGTTTCGTTTCAGGCAGGGGCTTCAGTCTCCTGGGTTCGGTCGTCATCGGCGATCCTCTGAACACGACGGAGGACGTGGAGAAGATCACGGAGGTGAGTCGTCGGTTCCGCGTCGCGACTTCGCTTTGCGACGGGAGTCGGCAAACTCCGGCCCGGCATCTCGCATCCATCCCGACGCTTTGTTCATTTATCCGGCCCGACGCAGTCGACCGATAGTCCGGTCGAGACTACTTCTCGAAGTGTCGATGCGGCCCGAGTCGCATGCTTTAAGAGAACTTTGGTGTCTTTGCAGCTTCTGATCGAAGAAATGGCAGAATACAAAATCAAAGGATTCGTGAAAGTGGTCACCAGCAGCAATTTGAAAGATGGAATCTCTGTGATGTGAGTCTGTTTCATGTTTCATTGTTGTTTGGTGATGTGCACCTTCAAGCTTTATCTCAAAAGTTCTCCTTTTTTGTGCATAGTTACTTTTGAATTAATTTAATATTAATAATAATATTAAATAATAATTAATAATAATAATTAAATTAATTTAATATTAAATAAATTGATTATTACTTTTATCTGTTATTAAATTGACAAGCATTTTATTTTGTCATTAAATCGCTCCTTCTATTCAGGATTCAATGCCTGGGTTTAGGATGCATGACTCACAACACCGTAATGTTACCTTGGCCAACTATGGAAAACGAGGAAACGTACAGAACATTCATGAGTTAGTCACGATATTTCACTTCATTGTGGCTCCGATGTCGTCTGCTTATTGGAATTTATTTCCAAAATATTTAAATTGACAATTGAGAATAGATCTTTTTAACCCCAACACGTATTTTATTTATAGCATTTATATTTATATATATTTATTGTAAGCTTATTATGTTATATTGTTATGTTTAAATATTACTTAAAAGCTCAAACTTAAAAGTTATTTGTTGTTCTCAACAGATATTGCAAAACTCGTGAGAGAAAGACATTTGGCCCTCCTGGTATTGAAGAGCACGAGTTTCCCTGACAGACTCGACAAACTGCAAGGAACCATCGACATCTGGTGGATCATCCACGACGGAGGAATGCTCATCCTTCTCTCGTTCCTCTTGAAGCAGCACAAAGTCTGGAAACGCTGCAAGATCAGGATATTCACCGTAGCTCGTATCCTTTGCAATGCGATCGAACTTCAATCGAAGTTTGAAATTGCCTTTTAAGACTTTCTAAGCGTTCCTCTTTGTGGCGGACGTTCGGGGATTTCTGGATTTTGTTTTTTTTCTTTAACTTAAATATTTAAAAAAATCAGATATTGGAGACAATAGCGTCCACATAAAGGAGCAGTTGGAATCCTATTTGTACGAGATCAGGATCGACGCAGAAGTTTTTGTTGAGGAGATGGTTTGTTCGCAATTCCATTCCAAACTCTTGATTTTCTGGGAGGTGGAGGGAGGGGCTTGGTTTGCAATCATTGATTGATCTTTATTTGATTAATTTGATTAATTTTTTTTTGGTTGCAGTTTCTTTCTTTAAAAATTGCAATTTAATTTAATTCTCCTCCCCTTCGTTCCAGGTAAACAGCGACATATCTGCATACGAAGTCGAGAGGACTTTGGACATGGAGTCGAGAGTCGATCTCATGAAGAGGGCCACGGAGAGGAAGTTTCCGAGTTACGTGAGCGCAGTAGGTGGTATTTGGATTTGCAAAACGCACCCGTCCGACCTCCCTAATGCGACGTCGTTGATTTCATTATTCAGTTCCAAATCTTGAGACACGTCGAGTCCGGTAAATCTTTTGAAAAGCATCAGAGAACTAAAGAGAAGTCACCAAGAGGCAAGATTTTCCTATTTAAAATGCTTCAAATATGTATCTATATAAATATATATATACATGTAGATACATAATCAATCAAAATATATATACATGTATATTCATAACTTGCTTCATTGTATATTCATTTCTAAATGCTTGAATTAAGAATTGAATTAATTCTGCTCGTTTTCTGTTTATTCCTCCAGTCGACTCGCCTCCGATGGTGAAAAAATCCGTAAGTTCAGTTTGATACGTTTGTTCTGTTCCCATGCAAACTGAAGAATACATGGAAGCTTGCAATTGCAGGACATGACCAACATGAACAGAGAGTACAGCGTCGGCGAGGGTTTGGTAATGAAGGATCTCAGTCCCGACAACGACTCTGGCAGGACTTCCGTTCCCGTCCATTTCACCTTTTCGGCCAAAGACGCCCAAAAGCTTCTACATCCGAAGGAGTCGATGTTAGTGACGGATCGATTAACCGATTGAAGTTGTGATCGACCGATGTTAGGCAAGGATGCTGAGGTTATTGGGCGCTGTTTTTCAGAGATGCCACTCAGATCTTGAGAATGCACAATGCAATGGAGTTGAACAAAGTTCTAAACACCAAGTCCAGCGAAGCCGAACTGATCATCATGAATCTGCCGCCTCCTCCCTCCAAGCTGGATTCCGCAGAGAATTGTACCTTTTTTTGTCGATTCTATTCTTAAAGTCGATAATTTCTAGGTCGTTAAATTTTTCTTTTCTCAATTTTTTTTCTTACTTTCTCAGATATGGCCTACATGCAGGCCCTCTCGAACAACCTGAGAAGAATTCTTTTCGTCCGAGGATCGGGAAAAGAGGTCGTGTCTGCGTATTCCTGAGAGGTTTTTAGGTCGGGCGCTCTCCAAGAACTCGGCAACCGAAGGGTTGTATAAACCCCCCACCCTTTCATAGTCATCAGATGTAGATGGACATGACTACTGCATTTCTGACTATTGTTCATTATTGTCAATGGTTAGGCTATTCTTGTAATTTAAAGACATTAGGCCAAATCTTCGGTTAGGCGTAGGCATCGGGATTCCATTGTGACGTTTGTGGATTTAGGTTGCAAAGTATTTCTTGAAGATTCCAGAATTTGTACTGTGATCCTGAAAGTGCATCCTTGTTATTTTTTGGATAACTGCTTCGATTTTGAAATTGCCATATTTTTTACAAATTTGGCGGTCGAATATTTTTCTACCTTCGTTGTTGATGTTTTTGACCAAGTGACTTTGTTAAAAAGTGTAAAATTGGTAAATTTATTAAAAAACGAAAATTCTCACAGATTTGTGTCTCAACAGATAAGTTTACTTTTAATTTCTTTAGGTCAAACAAAAAATAATTATAACAAAATCTCCTGGCCTCGAGCCACGACTAGAAACGAGATTAAATTTTTCACCATCAATCAAAACTCAATGGAAAACCAATCTGAGGTCATGATGCAGTAAGGACGTAGTTCGTAGCAACCAGCAAAGTGGAGTACGTTTTGTCCGTAACAACAAAACCATCCTACATTCTAAGGATACAAGGAAATGAATGATCAGTATTAAAAAAATAACATCTACTGCATGATCTAGTGGCATTGTGATCTCGGGCGAGATTGAGAGGCTACGTAATAGGATCCGAATTCTTGCAAATACTGTTTGATCGCGTAATCGAGGTCGGCGTCGGCCAAATTTTCGTACTCGTTGTCGTCTTCGCATTCTCCTTCTTCGTTCTCGATGCTTGCATTCGTCTTCATCATCAGAGCTTTGTGATGTTCTGATGCGAGCTGCAAGTTTTGTTTTCGTTCACTTAAACATGAAACATCTAAAGATTCTAAGCTAAGACCTTGGGCATCACCACATACAAGATAAGGATATACGAGATAATGAAAACAACTCGTGATACCTTTCTCATTATATCTTCCACAATGTTGTGGTGGTTTTCAATAGATATCTTAGACCTGCTCAGATGTTTGGTCACCTTAGATCTCACCAAGGATAAGAGCTGTGAGGACTGACAGAAGAATTTGAATTATTGTTCAACCAAATGCAAATTACAACCAAACATCTAGAAGGATGAATAATTAGCTTACCTTGTGGCATGGCTCTGGATTACCATAACTATTATATATAGAATTTGAAGCAAGGTCTTGACTGCAAGAGTAGCTGTAGTAGCTGAAATCGTGGTAGGGTGGAGTGTGGAAAGACCTAGGATCTGGTAGGCATTTCTCGATTTTCAAACCATTAGATCCTTCATCCTTGACCTGGTATTCCATTTGCCTGCATTGTTTTCTTGTGGATTGCCAGGGATAATAGCTGTAGGAGGATCTCCAAGATGGAAACTGAGCAAATTTTCCCTGCTGCCTCTTAAAACGACCTTCTTCGTTCATTTTGTCCGACAAAAACGAATTACTTTGAAGCTTGTCGTCCCCCTCGGGCATCGCGGGCTGGAATTCCTCGGAATCACCGTAATCAACGTTCTGAACGTACCCACCCTCTGAACCCGAACTGCTGGGCGTCTGAAACAATGAACTCGTGTTGGCCGACTCCGGTCTAGGGTGGTCGTGGAATTTCTTTTGATATTGAGGCCATCTGCAGCCTCTGCCATCAAACCTGCTCTGGACATATCTTCTGTTGTTAGACGACTCAAAATAATGCGGCCTTTGGAAGTATCCTCTGTCATATTTGCTCCTCCAAAACGGCCTCCTATAATTATCATTACCGGACGTGCAGGATTCTCCGTATCGGTGGGCATTTTTAAAATGGCTCATCTCTTCGTTAACAGGATTGATCATGTCTTGTTGAACTGCAACGATGTTCTCCAAATCTCTTAGATCTTCCTTCAACTTGGTCACAAAATAAGATTCGTCTCTGCTTAATTCGGATTCAAGACATTTCTCGTCCCCTAACTCGACGCTTTGTGGCGTTATGAAACGCAATCTCCTCCTGGGTCCGCTTCTGACTCCTTGCCTAGTGTCGGCTTCTTCCGTCTTGTCTGAATTACCTTGAAGCTTGTCTGACTCGGAGATTTCTTCTTCTTCTACCAAGCCGAGGGGATCGTGACTTCGATTCTTCCTCATCCACGGTAAATCGACTCCGACTATCGAAAGCAGTTATTAAGATAAATATAAAAAATAAATTTATAATAAGCCAATGACAACACTAGGCAAGGCACAAGTTTTCTTACCTTTCACATCTGTTTTGCCAGCAGCAGCCAAAGGCTGATGTTCTTGATTAGACAAACTGAGGGCTCTGAAATTCCTCTGACTGACAATCTTGTCAGGTAATGAGGCCTCTCTGAAACCTCTTTGAAGATTATTGGACCTTGTGGACAAATTCTCTCCGCATTTTTGACTAGTCAGAGAAGCACCACTCGTCAAAGATGCAGACTGCGCTTTATTGGCGCTCTGAGTCTGTGCAGATCCTATCTTGCTGTTCTGAATGTTAAATTTTTTAAGCTCACCTTCTGCCATAGCTTTTTCCAATTTCTCCAAAACACCGTATCCTTCGCAGGCCCTCTGCTGCAAGGGGCCGCCGGAACTCGAATCCGAGATCTTTCTGATCTTCGGAAGCGACATAACGTTCGACTTGCCCATCGACGGAAGAATAGATTCCATGCTCGTCAGAAAATCTTTAGATTGCAAGAAGTTTTCTGAACTTTTTGAAACCAACAAACCGGACATCTTCTCTGCAGACGATGACTTCCTGCTTTTTCTGCAAGAACTTCTGCCAGAACTAATAGGGCTCGTTTTTTTCTTTGGATTTTCTTGAACCTTGTCGACGGATTTTGGAATTTTGTCGGGGCACGTCTTCTCTTCATTTTCAATGAGCTTGCTATCATCCTTTGAGGTCCTTTTTGATCTTCTTTGTCCATGCAACTGAACTTGAGCCACATTCAGAGCCTCCAGGAAAGACGATTTCCTCTTACGAGTTTGGCAAGATTCACCTCTTTCTTCAAGGACAGATGGGTTCTTCTTATCAAAGGACTTGCTTCCTTCTTCAGCATCAGGAGTATTTCCATTCGGGGTACTATCAATCTGACATCAATAAATAAAGATTAATTAAAAGTAATTCTTTTATTGACATAAATTCCTTGATTAAAATAAAAACAAATTAGAATCGGTTTTTGAGAATAAAATTAAATGCAAAGATAAAAAGATATAAATTCAAAATTTAAGCAAACAAACCGCTGTAAGGCTTGTGACAGACTCAAGCTCTGAAAGAACAAATGAAACCAACATTAAACTCAAATATTGAAATTGGAAATAGTTTGACTTTTATAGCACTGTATAAGGCTTAAGCACTGAGCTGAAATAATTAAAATCTTTTATATCTACAGATATTCTTAAAAATTCAATGGAGACCATTCTGTCATCAATTATTTTCCAAAACAGAATTTCTTTTTGCTTATTTGTGTTTTCCTACACAAAGAAAATGTTGTAAAAATCAACTGAAAACCTGAACATTGAGGTGTAACTGATAGGAATGCCGGAGACTCGTTGACTTCCTCAAATGAACTTTCATCTTTGTAGCTAAAAATTGTTTGATTTAAATTCATATTTGTTAATTTGAAATTTGTAATATAAGGCAAAAGCAAAAATCATAACATTTACATGTATTGTAAGCAATTTATCTATAAATTATTATCTGTAAGCAGTGTATCTATAAATTATGTGACTTATTAAATGACTGTAATGTAATATGCCCATACAAAGATGAAATGCTACCAGTTAATTAAACAAATAAAACCGATGCAACCACAACAACCTGAGGGACTCGCATTCCTGATTGGTCTTCATTGCCAACCTCGTAAGACTCTCCAAGGGCAGGGGTATGATGTTCACGTGGGGCTGGAAGGATGACGTCAAGTGAACCCCTGCTTTGACATTCACCTTGGTGTCAATACTCATCTTTCTTCCAGAATGACTCGAGCAGCCAAAAGGAGTGATCGGCTGATCGAAACCGCAGCTGAAAGACTCAGGAGGGGAGTCGAGACCAGGTATCGTGATGCTCTCTGAAGTGGAAATGGGAATGACGGTCTCCCCGGAAAAACCACGATCGCCGCTCGGCATCCGTCGACGGGTCCCTCCGGTCGGCAAGCCAGTAACTTCAGAACGTAGAATTTCCTGATCCACGACTTCTCTATTAGATTCTCTTTTGGTATTGAAACAGGCAGCAGTTTTGTGAAGACTGCTAGAGTTTCTGATCCTGCTTTTCATTGTTGTCAAAGTGTGGGAGGTGTATTTTCTGCTCGAATGTGCGAGTCTTTTCACAAAATGACCGATAAACCTTTTAAATGATTTTCTTGCAGAAGGTTCCAAATTTGCAAAGGCATCTTTGTTAAGAGATTCCGCCTCGGCCGCAGGATCATCTATCACTGACAAAGCCTGGGGCGTAGCAGGAACAAAGTCTTGGATGGATTGGCCGAGAGTGTGTTCTCGTTCGTTTCTTTGTTCTTTTTCAAAACACTTCATAAACAATTCATCGTTCTCTAGCGGAGTACTTTCTCCTCGTCTTTCAATCTCGCTCGGAGAATCGTCAAGTACCTCGGAAGAAATTGCTTCTTCGACATCAATGACGGCAGGGAAGACGTTTATTTGAGATTGCCCAATAAGGCAGTTGTGAGTAACTTTTTTTAAGTTTGAGAAACTATTTTTACTCATAAAGTTTATTTTGTCATTTTCACCAAATAGCTCTATGGCTGACTTTTGTGCAATAGAAGTGACTACATTACTTGAGTCAACTTTTGCATTTTCACCTTTTAAAGGTAAGAGGACTTTTGCAGAGAGGTTCTCAAAAATATTGGTCCTCTCCCATTTCTTGGCTGTCATTGTTTCCCTAGGAATGGCTGCTTCTTTATCATAATTATATTCTCTGCAAACTTTTAGATCATCTAAGCACTCTGTAGATTGTCGAATGCTTGCCAACACGTCCTCGGTCTCTTTCTCACTTTCGGCTTTCACGAATTCCTCTGAAGTCTTGGTACGACTGTCATCATCAATCTCACATTCTCTCAAACCAATAACATCCCTGATATGTTCATTTTCTTGCAACTCATCCACATAATTATTATTTTCTCCACCATCTTGTGAATCAAGTTTTGAGGTTGCCTCAACTTCATCCACCATTTCCAGGCTGTCCTTTTCATCTGCATTTCTCATGGTAATATTTTGCGACAAACTCTTCTCGTGTCCCGAGAAGTTGACGACCTCATTCACCTCGATATCCTCCAAATCGACAATTTCCAAATCGTCACTCATGGCATCACAGGCAGCTTCTAGCTTTGGCAAACCGACGGAAGGATGCCGAAGCACTTCTCCGGGAATCTCACCGTCTACAGAAAGAACTGTAAAATCAGAATTTATATTCACATTAATGGAAGTATTTTTAGACTGTATGGTTGTAGAAGCATTTCCATAACAATCTAAATTATTAATATCTGGACGTGTAACATTAGAGTCGGCATCTTCTTTTAAACTGTCAACGGCGTTGGAATTAGAATCGACAACTGGAATATCGTCGATGCAAGAACTACTAGGAAATATTTTTGAGTCAGGTTCAAAAGATATTTCAGTCAAGCTGGTTTCTACAAAGCCATCGTCAAGTTCAAGTGGTATTGTGTCAGTGTCTGTCTCACCCTGAAATCCATCATTTTCACCCATTAAATGATCTGCAGGCTTAACAAGATCTTGATTCTCAGAAAAATCTAAAGAGTCTGTGAAATGCTTAAGAGATTTGCTTTTACATGATCTTGCATTAAGCCTCTTTTTCCGTCTCCTTCGTCTCTGTGGATAACATTTCTTAGAGGTGGATTTTTTATTCAAACTTTGAGTGTTTTTGGTAAATGGATTAATATAATCTGAAGAAATTGAGATTTCATCCTCAATGGGCTTATCTTTACATTTCTTTGACTCAACTGATCTTTCTTTGTTTTGAGACGTTTTAAGAAGATCAGTTGTTTCTCCACAAAAAACATCAGATTGGTTGTTCAAAAAAGGATATGGTTGTAAAAGATTTTCTTGATTTCTGGCCATGTTTGGGGAAACTTTAAAACTATTGCATTTCCTTTCATCTATGGATAAATGTTTCGGATCTGAATTTGTTTCAGCTAGATCTCTTATGGATTTTGTATTTTCAGGAGAATGACTTAATGTAGTGATGCTAGAATGGTTCATGTAAAAATCAATAGTTGAAAGACTAGTTGAAGAAGAATCTAATATGTCTGTACAGTTGGAAATGGTGAAGCCTTCAAGAGGTTTGTCATTTTCAGAGATTTCTGATATACAGGACAGTTGAGAAAAATTATGAAAAGACAAAAATGTAGGCTCAGGGACTTTTGAGGCAACACTGTTAAGTTCTGACTGGTCAGACAAAGAAGCCACATTTGATGGTTTTGATAAAGAGTTAGCATTTAAGTTGAAAGCTGAAGATGTACTGGGCACAAAATTGTTCTTTAAAGGATTCAATAAATCTATTTCAGTGAGCTTTTGAGATGCAATATGGTTAGAGTCAGTCAAATTTGGTGAAGCCACTGGATTGCATTCATCAATGGAAGAATTTAATCTTTGTTTGTTTGGACTTTTGCATGCTTTTTCTAATAAAGGACCTGGAGGAACTTGTATAACAGAAGGGAGGTCGTGAAAAAGTGCAAGACTATTTTTAAATGAATTTGTGACTGGTCCATCACTATTTTTGTTCTCAGATGAAAAATTCAGATCCACTGTTTTGTCTGAATCATATTCAATAGTACTATCATTAGCAAAAATACCCTCAATTGCAGACATGTCATAGTCCTGGCATGACAGAGTCCTCTTTGATCTTACAGGCTTTTTTGTATGCTGAGTTTTTCTATGCCTCTTAACCTTGCAACTTAAAGTGTCAATGAGTAGCTTTGTGCAATTATCTTCTTGCTTTTGTCTAATTGAGACATTTGAAAGTATATGGTCATCAGCACTTTCTACATTGGCTGACCAAGATCTATTAAGTTTTTTAACATCTTTGCTGTTAACATTCTTTCTGGAACTTTTGCTAATGTTTGTTCGTGGCTTTAAGTTGGTATCATATTGATGAACTTCATTTGCAAATAAGTCCTCTTCATTGGCATTGCATGCAAGCCAAACTTCTTTTGTAAATCTCATCACAAACGAAGTCTCGGTTTTGTGACAAGTTACTCCCTTTTTCATATTTGGTTTTTATCCAAATTATAAAATTGATTATCGCAAAATATATTTAAGTTTATTCTGTCAGAAATAATTGTCAGATAGTGGCAAACCATACTATGTGCACATTACAATTTATCATTTTGTAAGTCGACTTCACATAACTCTCATCGCAACAAGTACAAAAACTTCAAGCAGTACCAAACCTCCGAAGTCCATCTTACACGTTTTTTGTAATTAAAAGTACACGAACAATTTGAAGTCACACGAGTTTACTCCAGAGCAAGTTTTGAAACATTTCTGCAGAAATCTATTTAACTAAACAAAGACCGTAAATGTCGGCAGGTATCTGGCGACTTTTATACAGAACGAATCTTCTGATCAAATTTCGGTTAATTGCGTAAATTGAGAAAACAATATTAATTATAACTTACATATCCTTCAATAGCAACCTTGATGAGACAGACAGCAGCCCAAAGCGCGAATACCCACACCTAGCGGAAGACACCAACGCAACCGTCGCCGAAAATGACCCAAGCAATTATAGCCAATAAATTTTCGGTTTATACGTTCCTAAGAATTAAGTTTTTTCACTGCGCCTCTGAAATTAACAAGCCAAGCACTCCAACCATTCGACGCAAAAGGTCAAATCATACAGACATCAACCCAAAACATGTTTTATTATCAAGTAGACAGTCGTCGATCTGCTACCATGTACCACCAAGTGTGACAGAAAATTGGGAATAACACTATGTTATATACAATCAAAAGGCACCTATAGAACAGCTGTCGGGCAGTCAGTTAACTCCTCAACCAAGAGATGCAAAAGTAAAATAGGAAAAAAATTGCGACCAAAAATATGATGGAATAACACATCAATCGACGATTTCCTCTGCCGGATGTTATCATATTGTCGATTCTCTTAAGGCTTCCAGAAAGAAGACCTGTTGCACTGTTGAAATCTCCATCCTGTGAATGTAAATCAACTTTAATTAAATTAAAAAAAAAAACACTTTATAAATACATCACATACCATTCCTGACAAAAATTTATTGGAATCTTTTGATTCTGTTTCTATGTCCACTGCAAGCTAGAATAAACAAGCTAAAATAAAGTATTCAACAGCAAGAAATAAAAACAAATAATGCACACAACAAACATTTTTAAGTCTGGCAACTTTATTGGCCAAGTTTTCAGTCATGTACTGATTCTGTCTATCAAGAGTTTCAGTGCCATCAGAATTCATACCTTCAAATAATTTTAGAAGTCAAATAAATACTCATTAAATGGATCAATCAACTTAACCAAGAAAATGAAAAGCAATTATGCTTCTCTCATGATGTGGATAACAAAATTTTGAACTTCCTCAAATTCTCAATACTTGCCATTGGCTATCTATTTGCTAATCTATCTTACATAATGCTAATCTCCCAGAAATTCCTATATTTAGTTTTATCATATAGTATTAATTTGAATTAAAAAGCTTCTTATGCTTTTATGAAGATTCAATGATGTTCTTCATTCCATAAGATGTAATGAATATGCCTTACCCCTCCAAAATTCTGCTTGAAGCCAACACTTATTATAATTTGAAAAGCTAATCCGAAAACTGCAGTTCTTTATTAAGTTTTTTGTCTTGATGTTCCTTATTGTATTTTATCATTGATCATTCTCTTGAATTTTTTAAAATAATAATAATGATATCACCAATCACAATAAGCTGTCGATCGGTGAGACTGAAACTTAATTCTCAGAATCACGCCTAACCATTAATAACTAATGTTATTAACGAAAATATTTTATGAACGTCATGTTACATTAAATGAAGCAAATCAGGATCGTATGGTGTAACTAGAATCACTTCTACAATCTCAAAGTTTGAGATACGTGTATGGCATCAGACAAAACAACTGATAATGAAGCTTGCATGGCATTGCATAGAGAAGCTAATGTTGAAAAACAACGCAATACCTCTAGCGTTTCTATAATTCCAATCGTTCATATTAGGCCGTCTGGCTCGCCTTGTCAACAACTGACGAATCGAATTAGTGAGACACGGCGCAGATTTAATTATTTTGCTTTTTTAAATAAGTTCATGTTTATATGTTTAATAATTATATGTTTAATTAAATACAAAATCTGAAAATATTTAGCAGTAAATTAATTTTTTTGAAGGTATTGTAAAATATATCGCGCAGTTTTAGAAAATTCAATTAATTGAACTTACTTTTTTTTACAAAATTGTCAACATGCTTGCGCAACATTTATTCTGCAGTATAGTTAAAATATGATGTTTTAATCCATGTTGATCCTGTATCGCCTTTGGTTTTTTGGGGAGAACGCTACTTGCTTGCTTTTGTTTGTACCGATATTAGAACGATGTCGGTTGTTTTTATGCAAAATAACCAAAAAGGAAAGGTTCCCCCAAATCAAGCTACTATACAGAAGGTTGGTCAAAAGTCCGTTATGATGGATATTACTATTGAAAGACCAATCAACCATGACCAAACTTAACCTGCATTTTTTTCAACATGTTCATACTTGGTTTGACCACAATTTAATTAAAGAATTACTTAGTGGCAGTAAAGTTTAAGCAGAAAATTTTCAATAAAGGTCGTATGCTTTAGTTCATGCTTTGGTTTGGTATGGCATGGTATTTCAGGGGGCTTTGGACTTAGTCATTCTAGGCCGACTTAGATTTTTTTGAGAAGACTTCGAAATAAGAACTTGTTTTACTATGTTGCATTACAGTTATTGGATGAAAACAGTCACTTCATCCAAACAATCATTGAATATCAAAGTAAAGGCAGAGGCAATGAAACATTGCAGTGAGTCTCTCATAATTGAGCAATATTTTCTCATTTTCATTATGAAATTTAGTTCTAACTTCTATTTCAGCTACCAACAAGTATTACACAGAAATTTAGTGTACTTGGCAACCATTGCAGATAGCAGTCAAAATGTTCAAAACTTACTACCACCTGTGAGTATAAGCATTGTCAAATACAAAGTTTTTTTTAAATCATTATCTAATTCTTGTAAAACAAACAAATTTTTTCATTTAGGCACCGGGACAAATGCCAAATCATCCTGGAGGGTCAAATCAAATGGTCATGCCTGGTCCCATGCAGAATGGCCAGGGAATGGGACCAGGAAATCCAGCCATGGGTCAAATGATGAGTGGAGGTCCGAACGCCAGCAACAATTCAAACATGCCCATCATGGCCGGTAACATGCCTCCAATGATGAATGCAGGAGGAATGCCCATGATGCACCAACAATCCATGGCACCTGGTGCTGGAGGTCTCAGAATTTCTGTTCCAATTCATGATTGATATCTTATAATTATAATGTTTAAATAATTAAAATATCTAAATATCAAAGATAGAACTTTCTTCTAACTTTATTTTTAACACAGGACCACAGATGGGAATTCAAGGAGGCATGGGTTACAGTGGTGGTCCTCCAGGAGGAATGCATCAAAGTGGTGGCTACCCACCCAACAATCCTCAAATGACTTCTCAACACCAAATGTTGCCTCAACAACAGCAAATGATGACCTCCCAGCCTCAAAATGTTTCATCTCATCAGTCCACAAACCAGCAACAACAACAACAGCAGCAGCAACAACAAGTACAACAACAACAACAGCAGCAGGGACAATCATCTCAGCCTCCAATTCCCTCAAACTCCCCTGCTCAGACTCCAGGATTGCAACAGCACAGTCCAAATTCCCAGCAACACTCCTCACAGCAGGGGACCCAGCAAGCAGGGCAAGCACAACAACCACCTTCTCAGCAACAAGGTGCACAGCAACAGGCTCCTCCTCCTCAGCAAGGAATGATGCCCTCCCAGCCCTCGCCTCAGCTCCATCATCAGCAGTCCTCTCAAAGTCAAGCGATGATGATGCAACATTCCGGCAGTCCGATGATGCCCGCGAATTCCAGGCACGCGGTTCCGCAGAACGTCATGGCACGCAGGAGTCCTCTTCCAGGTACGTTGCCAAGGAAAGATCGCTTTGTTTTTGATGTTTTAATTTATCAGGATTATTTTTCAGGAGGTCAATACGGAGGAATGGGTCAGCCGAATTACGGACAGTTCTCCAATCAGCCGTATTATCACCCTGGCGGATCTTATCAGCAGGGAGGTCAGATGCATCCGAATCATCCGTACGGAGCTTATCCACAGCCAAACCACGATCAGTATGGCAATTACATGGGTCAGGGACCTAGATCTATGGGCGGACCGCCCGGACACATGGGTCCTGGTGGAATGCACATGGGTCAAGGCAACCCCCAAATCGGATTTGGAGGACAGCACGTCGGCATGGGGGGAACCCCTTACGGCGGGCCGCACATGGGTCCGGGAGGACCCCATCAAATGAGTCACCAAATGCACATGGGTCCTGGAAATTCTCAGATCGGGCCTGCCGGCGGTCAGATGAACATGGGTTCTGGGGCTCCTCCAATGGGTCCGGGTGCTCCTCAAATGGGGCCAGGAGGTCCGGGGATGGGTCTCGTCGGCTCCCAGATGGGCATGACTTGCCAGGGAAGCTCTCAGGTCGGTTCCGGGGGATCGCCCATGAATTCGGCGGCTCAGCACTCGAACCAACAAGGACCTCAGCAAATGTCGTGGAACAATCAAATAAACTCGGGGCCCTCCGGCTCTCCCATGGGGTCCTCCAACAGCGGATCCGGAGGGGGCGGAAATCAGCCGGGCGGAAGGAGCAGCAGCGTGGGGAGCCAGGGTGGAAACAGCAACAGCGGCCCCTCCACACCTCAGGGCTCGACCCCGGGCTCGCAGTCTTCTTCGTCGTATCATGGTTTCGGTCAGAATCAGTTTTGAAGTCGTCTCTGTGTTCGAACTCTTTAAATGACGACTACCATATTCCACGACTACTTGATTTGGTTCCTGTGCGTCACGGATTGAATTTTCGGTTCCAGTACGTATTTTGGTTTAATTTTTTTTTATAAAAAACGTTAAATTGCTTTCCTGACATTCATTTGTTTTAAAGCTAGTGACATTTTGTTGCTTTTGAAGCCATTTTTTTTTTATTGTGTGGAGGTAAAAATTGCAGCTGTGTCTTTTGGGAGGTAATGTCACCTCTTTTTTTTGTTATAAAAGAAGATTTCTTCTGGGCTGTTCATTCCTGGATAATGGATTCTTGTTCTGTGCATAATTTGGCAGTGTCTTCAGTTTGGACATTGATCTATTGGAACAGTTATTGGGATTGGGGAGGATTGAGAATCCAGCTGTTCATCATTTGATTTTATTTGGGGCAGCGTGACGGGAGTGGTGGTGGGCATGTAATTGTAAGGCTTTACAAAAGTTAGTAACAAGAAGTTATAAGGAAAGGAAATTCCTGGTAAAATAGGTATCAGGTACAGCAGCTAGGCAGCTTGCTAGTATTGGTGTTCAGCTTCTCTCTGGTTGGGTCTATCTCTCCCGGTCTATCTGGGGAGTTGCAACGTAGAATTTAAATTTTGAAGTTGTGTTTTAGACGCTGGCTTCAAACGAGGGAGAGTTCAGAACAAAGAGATCGATCATTCGAGCCCCATATGCTGTTCAGAACAGGTGGTTGTGAAGTAATACATCCACATATACGCTGTGCTCATGCGCCTCTTTTCTCATACAGACACCTTGTGCAATTCGAATTGAATTGCTGTTGTTGTTTTGATTTGAAAACGTGGGGAAGGCTGGAATTGGTGATGTCGAATCGTCTGCGTGCGATGGATATCAAATCCCTTTGGAAGCCCCGTGCTAGAAACCAATTAGCTACCTGGAATACGGAATCGGCCTGCTTAATAAATTTGTCGATGCAATTTTCCAAATGGCGACGCTTGGACCGAAGCAAGTTCTTGTCGGATGCTGGCTGCTGTTCAGTCAACTGTAGCAGCTGCCTCGCGCACCTATTATTAATAAAGTATGCCGACCTGTAACTAATCACAAATAAGAAACCAGAGTCATAAGGGTCTAAACCGAGATTCTGGAGTGGTTTTTAATGTCTGAGCAATAAGTAAGGAGGTAGGCAACATCTACAACATGCACCACTAGCGTCCGATGCACGCCTTCACGCATAATGGAGCAGTAGGGATGCTGTAGCATTTGTCTGTTTCGCTTCTGATTGTTGGGCTTGTTGTTCGTCCCGTTTGCGGCATTATCATCTTGCCCGTGATCCTCTGTTCTTGTTGCGATATTCAGTTCTTCTGATCTTCTGGCAGAATTCTTCAGCGATTCTTACGAAGACGACCCGTCAAATTGTGAACGCCCCGATTGAACAGTTTAAATTCGTAAAACAGTTATGTCATCTTTTTGCGAATTCTGGAACCATCTGGAAAATTAGTTTGGGATTCTTTTTTGTCAGGACCTCCAACATCTGAGTGAGCCTCATGTTTTCCTAATGCAACGCGAACAGCAAAATTTGTAGAATCTATTTAAGAGCTTCGATTATTTTAAACGAATTGCTTATCCGTGCATAATGAATATTGCTTTAAACTTCGCTAAATGAGTTTAATTAATCTGTATCAGCCAACAAAGGCATCTTATCTTCCGTCGGTACCACACCGACTGCCACGTTAGGAGCCAGTTCTGAAGATGATGATGATGTTGAGGATGAAGTTACCCGAAATTAGAAGAAACTTTAGGATGTGATTTGAACAACTATCTGAAATGACTTTTAAGAATTACTTTAAGTTAATTACTGGGAATATGTTTGCAACATTTTTGCAACACAGTTGGTCGCAGTGCAAAACATTTTCACAGATTCATTTGAAAATAAAACAAGCATCGAGATTCGCGAGAGATTTTGTGGAATGTTTTATCGAATAAGTTTCTGCACGTGAAATACGCCCGTAGACTCTTTCCTCGTTCTTGCATTTCTTAAAGCGATAAGGTTAAGAAAAGGGGCTTTTTATCTTTCGCAGGAAGCTTGTAGCTTCTGGAATTCTTGAATAATTCACATGCTGTTCTAAACCCGGTATTTCCGAAACTGGGGATTCTTTTTATGAACTTGAGGGAATATTTTTGCAGATCGAAACCAAAGATAAAGACTAAAAGGTTTTCCTGGGATTAAAGACTTTCTGAAGAAGATACGACGAATTAATTCCTAAAATCTGCTGCTGAGATCGAAGAGGGAAGGATGGGTTGTTCAATGAGTGCAGAAGACAGGCAGGCCTTGGAAAGGACAAAGGCCATCGAAAAGGCCCTCAAAGAAGACGGACTAGCGGCTGCCAAAGACATCAAACTTCTTCTGTTGGGTTCGTAACACGTCAGTTTGTAACTTGTCAATAAATCAATTTATAGCAATTTATAATCCAATTGATAATTCAATTCAAAAAATGATTTTTGTTTTAAATAAGTCAGAAATAAGCGGTGAAATTTCGTATTTGTCCGGTTGTGATTCACAATTGGTTTTTGGCTTCCAAGTGATTTCCTCTTTTTGTTTGCACGGCTTTGGATTTGTAAACACATTCAGCACTGGTTATTGAATTAAGCGTTTCTTCTTGCAATATTTGGTAATAATAATTTCAACATTTATTAATAATTACCATAAATATTTAATAATAAATCAATAAAACATTGAATGATAATTATATATATCTACAAACACTTATTATTAATTATATCTTTAAAATAACTCCTCTGCTGTGTGGGAATTGAAGAGAGATTAAAGTCACGAATAGTTGAAAGGAATTGAAAGCAACAACTCAAATTATCGATGAAATATTAAATGAATAATTACCTTTAATTTGTAATTTTTGGAATTAATTCGGTGGTGGGATATTGCGTAGGATCAAATGGAACTTGTATGTAAACGTATTCCACCGTCACTGAATCTCTCAACGTACGATACATTCATATATGCATCCATGAATCCATTACATCAATGGACGAAATATAGCAAGGTACATTTTAAAAATATCTTAAATCATAATATATAATAATGGTAATTATAATAATAATAATAATATTTAAAAAAAATAATAATCGGGTATAGCAAAATAAAAAAAATTTAAACTTCGAAATGTTCAGAATTTAAATCTAAGAACAAACATTTCCAGCTGACGTTGCGAGAAATTGCTTGATGGTGTCCAATTTAATGTAGTTGTTGCCATAACAGTGACCTCAAAGTGACTTCATTGATGAAATATCCGCTACGATTTGCAATTATTAACAACAACAACAACAGCAATGATTAGCATAAAATACATCGATATGAAAAACAAACAGGCAAACCAAACGTGGCCGTTCAATGTGCAGGTGTTTCGAGAGAACAAAACCGAAAGTAGTCGTAGCTCTTAATGAAGACTGTCAATCAGTCAATAAGTCAATCAATCAATCAATCAATCAATCAAATTATCGACCACCTTTCTCTCAAAATTGCTTCCAATTGTTTTCGCAGAAACCTCTATTGACTAAATCGAGTTTAAATTCTGGCGAAGCAAACAAACCATTAGAAAGGAATTAGAACCAATCAATGCAGCACTTTATTCCCTATAAACTACGACCTTTCCAAGAACTCAGCTCACTGATTTATGCCGCAAAAAATCTGAAGCATGTGAGAGTCTGGAGAATTGAACGCTCAAGGTACATGAATGCATCAATTCGTCAATGCATGCATACATACATCAATTCATCCACGCATGAATGCATCAATTCATCAAATTATGAATGGATCTGCTCCAAACACATTTTGAGTAGCAGCTTTGATTCTGTTGATGTTGATCAAATAAGTTGTATTTCGAGTTGATGTACGGTTCGGCCGGAGCGAAAATGCGTGAACTCGCTCATAGATTTACGAGATCTGTTAGAAATTCCGAATCACTGCTTGAAATAATCACAAAAAGGAGAATATGTAATATAATATAAAGGGAATATAAATATAAAATGTATTTTATCTTCAACGCTGCGACAGAATTTCATGATCAATTCGTGCAATGTAACCTCAATCGTGTCCAATTTTCCATGAAATTCGCACGGCTGAATACGAACAAGCGCTTCCCTTCATGCAAATAATAACATACAAGTTTCAATACTTCGTGTGACATTCATGCCGAATTAATTCTTATAATTATAATTCTTAAATATTCTCTGTAAAGGAAAGTAATTTAGTAGAATTGTTTAAAAGATTTAACCAATTAAACAAATAAAATATTCTGCACATTAAACAAATAAATGTTGGTTGGTTAATATTTTAAATGGTTACAGGTGCTGGCGAATCAGGAAAGAGCACGATAGTTAAGCAGATGAGGTGAGTGCTGACAATACATCGATAAGCCGATGCGGACGATGCGGATGATGACAATGATGACGTCGATGATGATGGTGATGATGACGGTGATGGTAATGATCATGCCAGGATCATACACGAGGGAGGGTTCACGTCAGAGGACAACAAGCAGTTCAAACCGGTGGTTTACAGCAACACCATTCAGTCCCTGGTGGCCATAATCAGGGCCATGAACACCCTTCACATCGACTACGGCAGTCCAGACAGGGAGGTGAAGAATGATGGCCCTTAACTTTCAATTCTCAACTCTTAACTCTTAACCTTTGACCAATGAATGCTCTTTGAAATTTTAAAATGGAAATAGGTGCGATTAATAATATATGATATAGATTATTAATCCTTTATTATGAGTATTCACAGAGAGACAAAATATACGAAATTCCTTGAATATACTCACATTTTTAATTTTAAATTAAATTATTTATTATTACAACAAACATTTACAATGTTAACCGCCTTTACAGGCAGACGCCAAAATGGTACTGGATGTCATCTCACGCATGGAGGACACGGAGCCTTTCACTGATGAACTTTTAGGAGCCATGAAGAGACTTTGGTCCGACTCAGGAATTCAGGAATGCTTTTCAAGATCCAATGAGTTCCAGCTGAACGACTCGGCTAAATAGTCGGCGCCTGAAATTGCTTTTTGATTCATTTCATTTTCAATTATTCTAGTTTCGCGACAAATCGAAAATTTCACGGTTTTAAATCGGCATCTATTCAATTAGCAATGATAACAGAGAATCATTGTATCCAATTGCTATAGTCAAGTATTGTTATTAATGTCGTAGTGATCATCAGATGGCGAGTGCCAAGTAATCATCGACCAATCAATCACTCAATCAATCAGTCAATCAACGAATCATCAATCAAACAATCGAATAATTAATAATTGTTAATATTAATAATTAATGTGATTCCAGCTTCCTAGATGACCTGGAAAGACTCGGAGGCAAGGATTACATGCCAACAGCTCAGGATATCCTCAGGACGAGGGTGAAGACGACTGGAATTGTTGAAGTTCATTTCCACTTTAAGAATCTCAATTTCAAGTAATTAAGATTTTAATATAAAAAAATATATTGTATAAATCATCATCATCATCATCATCAACGTCACTACATAAGGCTACAGCATTTTAAAGGCAATGATTTCCTCTCACTTCATCTCCATCCATCGATTTCCTTCCAGATTGTTCGACGTCGGTGGTCAAAGGTCAGAGCGTAAGAAGTGGATTCATTGCTTCGAAGACGTCACAGCCATCATCTTCTGCGTTGCCATGAGCGAATACGACCAGGTTCTCCACGAGGACGAGACGACGGTGAGAATGGGGTCAACCGAGGTCACCTGGTGATCCCTTGACCTCTTAAACTCTCTATGTTATCTATGAACTTCGGCGTTTATTATTGAAAGGGGAATTGTTTTCTGTTTATGAATTCGAGTTTTTATCTTTGAGATCCTAGTTTTCGGTTTGTAGTGATGAATTGACTACGAGTCTCGATGTAAACTTTGGATGATTTTTGATTCCTTTTTTCAATCCGGCATCAGCCAAAAAGTGCTACTCGCGTTTCACGATAGGAATGTAGATTTTGACGGCACAATGAGATGTTTTGTCCTCATCAATTTCTTGCAAAACATGCAAAGAAAAACAGTGGCTTGAAAACACGTAGACGCGAAAAAACTGGAAATAATTCTTAAAGAAATATTACAATATTGTTAATAATAATAATAATAATAATAATAATAAAAATAATAACAACTTATTATCGATGATTTCAGAATCGAATGCAGGAAAGTTTGAAGCTGTTCGATTCGATTTGCAACAACAAGTGGTTCACTGACACATCCATCATCCTCTTCCTCAATAAAAAGGATCTCTTCGATGAGAAGATCAAAAAGTCACCTCTTACCGTCTGCTTTCCCGAGTATACCGGTTAGCTATTTTTTCGAATAATTTATTATTATTATTATTATTATTATTATTATTACTATTATTATTTGTTAATTAGTCGCCATAAATGATTTAAGTTGTGGTAAAGCAATATTATTATAACCATTTTTTATTTCGCCGTCGGTAATGAATTCACGATTGTTTAGAAATTGTGAAAGCGGTCGCAATTTCAACAGGAAAGCAAACGTACGAAGAGGCAGCCGCCTACATCCAGGCCCAGTTCGAGGCTAAGAACAAGAGCACCACGAAGGAAGTTTACTGCCACCAGACTTGCGCCACGGACACGAACAACATTCAGTTCGTTTTCGACGCCGTCACCGACGTCATCATTGCCAACAATCTCAGAGGATGCGGCCTCTACTGATCCCGGATCTCGGGGCTCGGATGCCAACCTTCCCCTTGCGAGGAACAGTGCTGTCTCGGAGGAAAGCGAGAGTCGATTGAGCCTTTCTCGATGTCAAACTTCGATTGAGCGACGATCGCGTCCCGCTTAATTTCTTTGCTGTGCAAGGAATTGTTGCTTCCAATGGGTCCATTCTCTTCTCGTCAACAATTTCGCATGCTTCGTGTCTCTTCGTTCGTTCGCATTCATTACTGGCATCGGTGCTTAGATTTGTATAACATACTGCGGAATTATAGGATCAGGTTCATTCCGTGAACGAGTATTTCAAAGAAAGGTTGATGCATTTCTGACTTCCGAAGTTTCTATTCATACGATTATGTTCATCATAAATCGGCCAAAGTTTCAACAGCTTTTCTTGTTGATACCAAAGTGCATTTCACGAGCAAATTCACCTGTTTCTTTTCGAAAGTTTAACAATTCTCGTCGTGATCGCATTGTGTGTGTGTTTCTGGAAATATAACATCCGCCAAGAAAGTTATATCGGGTTTCGCATTAAATGTTAATTATAAACGATGTTGGTCAATTTGCATAAATTCATACGAGTCGCGTTCATATTTATTACCAAGGATCAGTGTTGCTTTATTTAGCACAGGTCAAGAATTTTAACAAAAACAAGCGGTTATGTTTCTTTGGAAACGAACGTCGGAAAATATTTTGAATTCTAAGTTATTGTGCAGCGAAAATCAAAGTAAGATAATTCCCATTATCAAATAAATCAATTGCAAATGATAATTTAATGATTTCCACAAGTTTCTAATTTTAATCTCAACTTGTTTCCCGTGTTGGCATGAAGTTTATCTGAATGATTCACTCGAACGGCGATAAAAAGCAACATTCGCCATGAAAACGTACCGTGTTCAAACCCAGTCTGCAAACAGCGCCTCAATGAGGAGACTAATGGTCTAAGCGCCAATGATGTACTACATAAATTCACTCATCATCATCATCATCATCATCATTATTATTATTACCATCGACACCAATGAACAGAGTGGAAATGCAGAACTGTGATCAAACTCTAATGCCCGCGGTAGGACCGAAAATGCCCAAAGATTTTCTGAGAGGTTCTGTAATTTATCGTAAAATAAACTATTGTGGCGTTCATTAAAATGACAACTCATTATCATAAATAATTTGACAACAAAAGAAACGTCCAAAAATGGATGTTCAACCCCTGAATCGACTCCGGACAGTGATTACCCATCATTGTCCATAGACGTTCCGAAGGGCACTTTGACCCTTCGTTCCAATAGACAAGGTTACCGAGAAGGAGTCTTGATACACAATTGGTGAGACCAGCCAGTCTTAGAAACTCTTTGTAGCTTTTACACTTAAAACCAACGATGTTTCTGACGTAATTGTTTAAAAAATAATTACCGAATAGTCATAAGAATGTACATGTAAAAATGCATGTTCACGGTTCATAATTTCAAAGGCTTATCGAGGAAAAGCCAAAAGACTACGATTACAAAAGGGCATGCCCGAGAAGCCTCAGCAGGTCGACTTACATCAGATTAGGAAGCTTTCTCGACGTACATGAGTTTCATCGTTATTTGTAATTTTACTACTTTTCCAGTTTTCCATTTCCATTTTCAGGATGGAAAATAACGCATTTAAAAGTAATGTCGTAAATTTATACGGCGCTATATAAACGTGGTCTAAAAGCGCCCCCCTTATTGTCTTATTTATAGCCAACCCCTCTGAGCGTGTACGGTTTGACGAATGAGGACATGTTGATCAAGAAATCACATCCACCTCCAACCGTCAGACACAGGAATGTTTACGAGAACGATGACAAAACATACCTCATGATTGAAAAGTTTATTTTCTCTCGATTTTATCATGAAATTAAAAGAAAAATTCTGAATAATTAGTCATCATACTAAGAATATGATCGCGGATGGGGAAAACCCGTTGGCATTTTTGACGATAATAGCAAAGTTAAATGTAAGAATTAATTATGATTTTTGGTCAACAGCAACAGCAATAATAATAATAATAATAATAATAATAATAATAATAATAATAATAATAATAATAATAATAATAATAATAATAATCAAGGTTTGATTTCAACTGCACTAAAGAATGCAGCTATATACGTCTAGCAAATGTTTTAGGCACTTTGATCAATACCGGCAGCCACTTCACCTGTTATCGCCACTACATAATAACAATAATGTAACATTAATATTCAATTAATTTGTAATTACTTTTGTTCTTTCGTATTAATGGTTACCGTCAGTAATGTCATGTCTGCATAATCACCAACAACCCAACCACACCAGGGAAAAGGAAGTATCCTTGTCGAGCGACCTCAAGTATCTTCTTCCACACATCCGCGAAGATCCGGCAAAGTTTCGCTCCTTCACGACACACTTGGACTTCTACAGACCACCCTTTCCACACGTCTACGTTCGTATCTAAAGTAATCTAAAAACTGATATGAATGTAAACAAACCAGCTAAATATATACTATTAATTTGTCGTAAATATTTAAATGCGGAATATGAGATGGCCACGTTATTATTACTATCATCATCAACGTTGTCGTCTTCACCAGCATCGGTAATCTGGTCGAACATCTTCAGACTCAGGTGAAAGCAGTCGAAGATGAAGGACTGAAAGAAGCAGAAGAGGAAAGGATAGCGGAATTCAACAAGGCCTGTTTCAAGAAGTGCGTCTCTCAATTTACTGACCTGAACGGCATCAAACTTTGCGGAACGAGAACCTGGTTTGACGAAAGTGGCATTTACGGCAACACCGCCCTCCGCCAAATGCACCCCTACTTCATACCCAAAGGTGCTCCTTACGCCACGAGACTCATCTGATCGCTAGGCGACTGGTTAAAAGTTATAAGATATTAAAAAAGATGTTGGTCTTTTAACCACAGAAATTTAAAAGATTAATTATTATTATTACTATTATTAATATTTTAACAAAAATATACTTACTACATTGAAGATGCATTTAGTCCCGTTGCAAGCAAAAAGCCTAAAAATAACTTATAAATCAGAAACTCGTCTTCCTTTGCTGACCAAATCCCATAATTTGGCCATGGCTTCTATTATTTTATGTTTTTAATTCGGACAACTTTTAAACACACTTAATTTATCAGCTCAGCAGGGATTCATAGAATAGAATGAAAGTCTGCAAGGATGCACTCGACTTTAATGAGGTCATATTTAAATGTATTTCCAACAAAACACTCGAAGCAATAAAATGGCGAACCTTCAAAACAATTGCAAAACAATTCCAATAAATTCATGGCACAAATGGAAGACAATGTACAATCAAATCAAAACAAAAGGACTTTTTGAAATAATAAATTCAGATAAAGAACTAAATCACTTTTTTAAGAATATTCGACTTAAGGACTTATTGATCGTGCAAAAAAAAAAACAAACATTAACAGGGATCGAGACTGTCAATTCGATTGATAAATCAATTAGATTCGAGATTGTCATCGGGCGCGACCGAAGCATTTCGGGTCGACGGAGCGGAAGGAAGCGACGAGAATATCTCCTTGAGGACGCTCCAATCCAGGAATACCGAGCTAGGAGCGGAACTGCCTGAAACCACGACGGAAGCCATTTTTAAAAAATGAATAATTGAAGACATAATGGTAAATTAAAAACATTGAAAAGTTTACTCACTTTTCTCGGACTCATCGTCCGCAAAAGCCTCGTTCAACTTTCTTATGAACGACTCCCCGAGGACGACGTTCAGACCAGTTTTTCCGACGTTGTCGTTTTCGCCTTTGACCATTTCTAGGTCGACGTCTGCGACGAGAAGTTCTCCAACTGCTTCGTCGACGTTCCTTTCTATCGAGCCTTCGGACGTCGTCGACTCCGTTTTCGAGTCGCACTCGGGAGCGACTTTCGAGTCGTGGCTCGCGGACTCGGCGTCTGTTCTGTCGGCAGAAGACGGGGAGGGGGACTGCTGGTTCGGGGATCCGGAAACGGGTGAAGAAAGGTTTTGTTCCACTTTGAAGAGAACTTCTGGTACGTTCGAAGTTTCTTCTGACACGTCGACACAAACCTGCGGAATGTCACGAGCAGGGTCCAGCTCGACTAGTGACTCGGGTGCACGACTAACAAAAAGATAATGAATATTTAAAAATTTGGTAATTAATTAAAATTATTCAAACAAATGTGTCGTCTTCTGTGAGGCAGAAGTTGTGTAACCACTTGTGCTATTGTCGTGTTATTTCAGCCTATTTTGAATATAATATTTAAATATAATAGACAAGTTATGTTCTGTGCAAATCCTCACCCTAATGTTAAGTTGTCTCTGAATGAAGGGATCTGCTTGGTTGCATCGTGCTTGTTGTAATTCTGAATATTTCTGCACTTATTTTTAGCAGTTGTCGAGTCAACTTTGGTCGGACCAGGCAGTTGGATAGAATTTAATTTCTTGAATGGAGTCCTGAAGTATCCAGATTGGTTCGAATTATTCATCCTGTGCTTCGCGACGACGTTCTGTCGCTCGCCGAGCTTCGGCGGATATTCGGCAGACGCCTGCGGAGAGGTTTTAAACTGCGGAACGTAGTTCATCGGCCTCGCGGGTCCGTTGAATCTGCCGACGAAATAACCGGGACCTCCGGCGTAAGGAATAGACGGAACTTGCTGGTGCCGACTCGCGAGCGGGAGAGTGTTGTACTGTTGAAAGATGATGGGCGCCGTTCCAACGAAATTTGGAGGGGCACGAGTCGCATTGGTTGCAGGAAGCTCGATGAACCCAAACTGAGGCTGAAATTGCATCTTATTCTGCATGAAAGACTCCTGAGAGGAAGGCATTCCGTATTGTGTTGGAAATTGGAAGGTTGGAGGAGGTACTGAAAAGTCAATCTGAGGCAGAAGTGGCTGGACAGGCATGATTACAGAATTAGTTTCCATGAAGTTGGCTGGAGTCAAGTTAGTGTATTGTTGATAAGCACCTTTATCCGTAACAATAGGTGTCTTCACGTCATCGGTTCCAGACGTTTTTTGGGCAGACGAATCGGGAAGGTGGCAAGTGTAATTGGGACTCAAAGGGGGCACAGCAGTGAAACTCTTTTGCTTGGTAGGATGGTTGAACTGACTCTGAGGAATAAGTTTTGTCTCGTTAGAAATTTTGGATCCCTCCGAAGCAGATGATGGATTCTGAGAACTGCTGACAGCAGCCTCTGCGTTGTCGATGCCAGCTTCAGCATTCGGGGAAGCTTCGGGTTCAGGAATCGAGTCTGGAGGCTTGATTTGATAACCAAGAGTTTCTCTTTCTAAGTCGGCACAAGAAACGGCTCCAGGCAAATCCAGTGAAATGGAAATTCTGTCTTTCTCATCAACATACTGATCCAAATCAGTCAAAAGACTCCTGATGGATTTTTTCAGGTCTTTTTGCATTTTTTCCTTCTGTGTTTTTACTTTATCATTTGAAATCTGTTTTGGTGAAATAGATGATACTCTATTATCTTGGGTTACATTTAATGGATTTGAGGCCATATTAAAAGAAACAACTTCTTCTTCATCTTCCTCTTTTATGATTGCAGAAACAGAGGTATTCTTTTGTGCAGCACTCATTTCAAGATATTTTTCAGCTTTCTTCAATTTTCTGCTAAATCTAGGAGGCAAATCAGTCATATGTTTCAAAGCAACTTTGAGTTGACCAGGATAAAATTTCTTTGAAATTTTAAAAGCAGTCAAAGCTTTCGAATCATTACTGATTTCTCCAGTGGTGTTAGTTGTTGAAAGTACATCTGACTTCTCCTTTCCTGAGTTATCTTTTGTATTTTCTTCATCATCAGATGATGCACTCTCACTATCACCCATGCCACCATCAATAATAACTTCCTCAATTAAGTTCTCCAAAGCCTCCCTTTCTTCTGGATTCAAGGAGAGAGTTTTCTTACGTCCACCTCTCCGTGGAACTACGCCAGTCACTCCTAGGCGCCTTGGTCCACCGGATTGAACTGCGTTGTTATGAGTTGTAGGGGTCTCCCCTACCAGCCCTATCTTTCCAGGCTCCAGTGACATCCCGTCGAAAATTCTATAGCGCGATAAATAATGATATGGTCCGATCTATCTTCATGATCATCTGCAATGAATGCAGAACTAATAATCTGGACCCTCGACAGACAACGTAACAGCTCCCCAACTTGGCCTTAAATCATTCACAACAAAGTAAAAAATTTAAAAAAATCTAATCGTCCAACAGCCCCACGTTCTCAAGCAACTTCGAAATCAAAACGTATCAGGCACCGATACTCTACAAAGACTTTAATAAACAAGTTGTTGAGTTGAACTAAAATAAACGTTTGGTTAATTTAAAAGTACCATCATTGAATTTTTGTCATAACATAAAAGAACTTTTATAAAAAAAGTTCAAGCAGTTCAATAATATTTTTTTTTAAATTACATGTACTTTTCATCATTTCTATTAGCCTAGATTGTCGCAATTCGAGGTTCAAAGCCAATTTACTGATTGCAGAAGTCGATTTTCAACTTTTATTTCTCAGCCATGATTTTAATTCTTATGGGAGTAAGCGGTTGTGGCAAGTGCGCACCAAGCTTTTACTAAAATTAATTTGAAATGGCTAGTAATTAGATCGTGATTATGATTTTTAGATCCTGTGTAGGAAAATCATTGTCGGATAAGGTTGGTTTAAAGCATGGTGCTTAAGCAGTAAAGTAGTATAATACAATTTTTTAAACGACAGCTCAATTGGGCATTTGTAGATGCAGACCACTATCACTCTCAAGAAAACATTAAAAAAATGGCCAGTGGCATCCCTCTCCAAGATGAGGTTTGCTATTTTCGATTCACAAATTTGGGAGTTAGTTTTTACATCACCCATCTCATTGTTACAATTACATATTTCAAATTAGGACAGATATCCATGGCTCGTGACTCTTCACAAAGTCATCACCAAGTAAGCTTAAAATACTATCATCATAGAGGTCATAGAGATAATTAATTTTATCAAATTAAATGCAATAATTAACCAAATCCAGTTTCAATGAAAGAGGCATTAATGCAGTGATGGCCTGCTCTGCACTCAAAAAGAATTACAGGGACTTGTTGATAGGAGAAGTGGAAAATAAGGATTTCCCCACTCACATCTTGGAAAGATCAAAAGTCTTATTCATTCACTTGAAAGTCGAGGATCACGTCCTTGAAGCACGTCTCAGAGAAAGGTCCAACCACTTCATGCCAGCATCGCTGCTGAGCTCCCAGCGTTCCACATTAGAACCACCTGGTGCCAATGAGAACCAATTGACAGTTGATGCTTCCCAGCCACTCCCACAAGTTGTTGATTCCATTCTGGCTCACATACCAAATCTTACCTGATCTAAATGATCAATGTTATTGTAAATTATATTTCCTGTCACCTATTACCAATATTAGTAAAATTATTAAGTAATTTTATAATTTTAATTGATCTAAAAGACCTATGTTATTATGATTATTTCATATCACCCAATAATAAATATTGATGCAAAATTGACACAATATTAATTTTCATGCCATTGCAAGTATTACCAGCAACTTTTCTTGTTTTTTTCATGCATCAGATATACTCTCCTTTTCGCTATTTATTTGCAATTGCTTTATTTCTATACTTTTAATTGAAGCAACTGATCAACCTTCCTTGTTTTTAAGAAGTTACAATAAGATGTCTCAAAACAGTGGCCTCCCAACTTTAAAATGTGATTATTTTTGAAAGCATGAATACAGTAACCAAATAAATCAAAAAACAGATACTTTTTTTCCATGAAAAATAATGAAATGAGATAAATGTTGAAGCTGCACTATTGAGTTCCCAACCCAAAACAAGCACTTGGCTCAAAATGACCACAATCCATCACATGCTGCATAAGCATGAGCACAGCTCCAATTGCCAGCCTAAAGAAATTTGAATGCAAAGTTGAACAAAGTAAAAAAAAATCTGAATTGTTTGTAGTGACCATGTGGTATTGATTCATGGATTATATGAATTTGGGGACTAATCAAACTTTGAACGATGGAAAACACTCTAAAATGAACCTAAAACACGGAGTATGAGAACAAATGTAGCCTAGGCTTCGTACAGAACAATAAAAAGACGAGATGATCGAGTAGGTAAAAGCAGAGTTAAAAATTGAAACATTCGAGACTCAGAATGACTAGCAGGAAAGTCTGATTTGTGGCTTTTGCAATATGGCCACTCGAGAACCTAAATCCATTTTTAGCGCTTAGATTTGGAATGCTGGATCAACCATTGCAAAGTGATGTCTGTCAAATAAATGATCATTAAATATGAGGTCTTCAAAGTCCATATATATATATATATATATATTTTCACTCACCAATGTTGTCCTTCTCCTTGCAAGAGATTGAATAGCAACATATTTCCCTGTCTTGAAAGGTGGAGAGACTCCTAACCAAATAAATTCAATCTGTGTCACTAAATCAAAAGTCTGAGTAATTGGAATCAGCAATTACAAAGTGAGGCAAGCAATAAATGTTAGAATGCAAGCTTCTTTATCTACAATACTATTAGAAATCTACAGTGAACTCATTCAAATACATTTTTTCAATCATGTCCTTCTCCTCAAGAGAATTTGGAAGATCCCTTTTGTTTCCCAGAACAAGGACTGGAATTCCAACCAACTGTGGTTTTGAAAGCAGGTTGTGGAGCTCATTCCTAGATGCTTCGATTTTGTCCAAATCAGACGCATCCACCATGTATCTGAATTAGGTGATACCTTTAGGTTAAAGAACCAGTAAAACGAATAGACATTATGCTTGAACTCACACTATGGCGTTAACACCTCTGCAATATCTTTCCCACATACTTCGGAATCTGGGCTGACCACCTATGTCCCATATCTATGAAACATTTTAATCAACTTTTAGAGACAAAAACTGCTTCCAAAAGTGTAGATCCTATAAAATGAGACGTGATAATTAAACGTAATTTTAATTATCTAACCACTAAATTCTTTCACGAGACTTTTGAAAACCAGTTAAAGCTAAAAATTAAAACAATGAATTAACTGCCACCTTAATTGTTACATTTCCCTTTGTTACAGTTCTCATATTGAAACCAACAGTGGGAATCATATCTTCACTGAATTCACCTGCCTTAAAGAATTTCATTAGTTCTAACATTATACTTTCAAGACAATAAGGACAAATACAAACAATGGACAAAGCCTTACTGCAATAACATTGACAAATGTAGTCTTTCCAGAATTCTGGAGACCGACGAGTGCAAGCTCCATCTCTTCTTTCCAAAATACACTTTTAAACCAATCCAAAATTCTGTGTAGAAAAGCTAACATTTCTGCAAGCCTATCCTGGAAACAATATACTAAGATATTGCTGCCTTTGTTTACATGTGCCTTATGACAAGAAATAATTCAGGGTTGGATTGGTTCTAGTAAATAATTTTTGTTAATTAGACAAAATTTTCTTTAGTTGGCATTAATATTTACAAAATATATGTGGACTCAGAATGACAGTTGATATTCAGATAAGTTTCTAATTAGTTCTGAGATCGAGCTAATATAATATAAGCAATTTATCTTGCATTTGCTACCTTCTTCGAATAAACTTGCAGGTCAAGATAAAATATATTAAGCGATTAACATATAATTAATATTCGCATCCACGTCATGATATCTCAGCCCATAAATTAATATGATTAGCAGATTCAGAAAACTAAATGAAGCGCATGATTTAATAAGACAAAAGTGGCTAAACAAATCGCTGATATTGCCTAGAGTCAACAATAACTTTCATCTGAAATATTTATTGTAACCAAATTATCATCGATTCTAATAAAGACAATAAAGATTTTCTTTTGGAAATTTTCTCCTCGATAATGGCCATTTGCCCAAAGCCAAACTTTGAAATTAACCCCATTGATTTTAGTATTTAGACATTAAATTCATACAAGGATCACAAATCTAATTTTACGGTCTTGGTTAATTTTAAAAAGCTCTTCACAAAATTAATTTTTGAGGAGATGCAACAGATATTCTTTTAAAAAATGGAAATATTATATCATACTCAGACGGTCTGCTAGGTCAAACTTATAAAAATGATCGACCTCAGTCTGCTCTTTTTTTGTGAATTCAACAGTTTCAAACTATTTAAAATCTTTTTAAAAGAAAGGCGGCCTACATGTGCACTCATGATTGACTAAAATCAAGTAAAATGGGATAAGTTATAAGAAATAAAGATGCAGTGATTGCTACGAAAACTTTAATAGAGAATGAAGCAATCAATTTTCAAATCATGACTAGTAGTGTGAATTTTAAAACAATTTGAGTGTGCTATTTAAAAATATATCAGATTATGGTTCAATCCACTAATAATTCATTAAATTTTTAATTAACTATTATAAAATAGGCCGACATTCCTGACATTACATCGTTAAAAAGACAAAGAATTAAATTTTTGCAAATTTTTACCGCACAAATGATCTTGGTAAAATCGCCATCTTTAAATTACCGTTCTATAACGACTCATTTTTGCGGGAAAATGACATTCTTCTTAGACAGAACATCGCTATGGAAACATAAATAATGGGTTTATTTGCTTCTTAAAACATGTCTATTTCAATAAATAACATCAATTGTCAATTACCTATTTCTAGTCTTATCGTTTGAAATCAACTGTTAAAGATCGCTAATGTCCAACTATTGTGAAGATAGCGAAATAAATGTTTAATGTATTCGCATAAAAATAATTTTTAATTATGTTGGCCTTAAAAGCAATTTCTCGGTAATGCAAATAAATTTAGCCGCGTCTTTGTTTATTGCCTTGCCCTTAATGAGTTTCATATTTTAGAGCCGTTCCCATGTTAGAAATTAAATGTTTATTTGTCGTGTGTCATTCCAACTTCTGTTCGTATAAACCATTTTTTTTGAAGAATATATATCTGCTTATTTAGACTTAATTTTTCCACAAAATTTGTGCTACGATGCTTTTTACTTTTAAGGACTTTGTTTTGAATCGTCGAATTAAGATTAACTTTGTTGCTGTCAATAATTTATTAATTGAACAAATTCCTTTTCATTACCAAATAAAACTCAGGTACCGTGTTCTAACGGCTCGTATAAAGTCGCAAACAATTCGACTTGTGGCATCAATTGAACCATAATCGCTTTTAATTTTGTCTCAACTTCGAAAGCAAAGAACGAAAATCGGAGAAGAAAATAAGAACATGATGGCGGTTTCTATTTTCTATTGAACCACGGTTGGTGAAGCTATACAGAATAACAGGATGAGACGAGTACGATGTGGCAAAATGGTCGACATGCTGCGACTTTGAAACTATAAATAGGAACAAAAATTGGAGGAACAACTGCGATTAATGTTATTTTTTTTTTAAACTCCGGGAGCGGTTCCATGGTTGGAAGCCTGGAAATGGAAAAGAGAGAAACTCGTTAATGTCAATGTTAGTCTTCAAAGCAAAGATGTCCTTACACTTTTCTAACCTCGTATCTAAACTCTGACGACTCTTGTGACTTCGCGAGTGACGGACATGGATCGACTTCCCTTGTGTCCTCCTTGGACGATTGTGGATTTTTCGACATCCTGAGCTTGGTGACGCTCAGCCTCTTCCAAGAGTTGCATGGCTTTCCTGTACTTGTTCATTGTGATGGCAACCACTTCTTCCTTCAAAGGGTAATAAAAGACACTTGTTTGAAACACCTTACTAAGAATGTGCATGGAGATGCATTGAACTTGTGAATGCACGACAAATGCACAGTGCATTCTTAGGATAGGAGCTCCGGTACTAAACTATTCATAATGAATGAAACCTTAATGAGTAAAGCCGGCAGCGCTACATAAACAAATCTTCAACTTACGGCTTCTTCGAGCTGCTTTTTGAGAATCCTGATCTTGTTGTTGAGAATGTTGACCTGTTCGTTCAGCTCTGCAGCGATGCGTCTGTCCTCGTCAGACTGAGTCTTCTGTTCTTGGAGAAGACGTTGAAGCTTGCGGACTTCGGCAGCCAAGTCCCTGGAACGGCGCTGTTCTGCTTCCAGTTCCGTTTCGAGTTCTCTGAGCTGGAATTGAATTTAGACGTGATGAAGTCAGAAAAATGGTCAAATTAATTTTTCAAAATCTCAAGCGGAAAAATTATCCAGTAGCAACTAATAACGCCACAACAATTTACGTGTTACTAACTCTTGATTGAAGTTTGTCGACAATCCTCTTGGCTTCCCTCTGACCGAATGCTTCTGCCTGCTCCAACTTAACGGCCAACTGTCTGATCTCGACCTCCAACTGCCTCCTCTGAGCGTCAGAGTTGCGGTAGTTGTCCTGTTCTTGTCTGAGTTCGTCCCCTAGACGAGCCAATTCCTGTTGAAGGCGGTCGGCCCTGTCCTCAGCTGCCCTCCTGGCTGACAGCACCTCCTCCAGTTCTGCATGGAGTGTGGCAAGGTCTCCCTCGAAGCGACGTTTGTCGGTGGCAGAGCTGGTCAAAGTGACTGACAGTTCGCTGACTCTCGTGGTTACTTCGGCCAGTTCGATCTCTGCAGCTTTGCGACCGCGTTCGGCCTGGAAACGAACGAAGAAGATAAGACCGATTTCAATTTTGGTCGATGAGTTGAGTAGTTTTAGGCTTGCGACATTGTGATGGAAATGGAAAATATTCCTCAAACAATGCTCCACTGACCACGTCCAAGAGACTCTTGAGGTCATCAAGTTCAGCCTGGAGAGCCAACCTCTTCCTCTCGAGAAGGGCAGCAGCCTGTCTTGCATCCTCACCACGACGATGTTCCTCGTCCAAAGCCAATTCCAGTTCCTGTTGTGTGAGCAGTCGTCGTTGGAGATAAAATCATCCATAATTAATAAAAGTTTCATTAATATTTCTAAATAAGCGTTTGTTTTAAATGCTCTGAGATTTTAAAATGTCCGAGTGAAATGTCAAATTTAAAAAACAATCGTATTCTTCTTTTCGTGTTGCATGTTGTGTAGGTACTATGGGTACTGGTTAATCAATAACAATAACTACATTATTTAATTATATTCCAAAGTAATATTATAAAGTAATATTAAGATAATCGCATTAAAATTCTAATTGCTTTTCGTTTTTAACAGCGAATTTGCAAGAAATTATTTAACTTTTGTTTGATTTGAATAAACCCATGAAAAAAAAATTGGAAAAAAAAAACATAATTTATATTCTATATACTCGCCTTGAGTCTGGCAGCAGAGACTTTGTTTCCTTTGCTGAGATCAGCATTTGCCCTGTTGAGGGTCTCAATTTGAATTTCATATTCTCTCAAATCTCCTTCGCTCTTCTTCTTGAGTCTTGCAAGTTCTGCTTTGTATTTGGCCTCGATTTCAACGATAGCCTTTTGCAGCTCTTCAATGGCTCTCTGGCTGGCTTTCCTGTTGTTATTGTTAAGTATTATTGAATTAATTTATAACACATTATAGCGTTATTATTATTTATATTTACTTGAAGTAAAAGTTCAGAACAACTACCTGATGTTTTCGATTTCATCGTCCTTTTCTCTCAGACGACGTTCCAGTTCGGATCTCAGTTGGTTAAGGGCAGCGTTGGCTCCGTCCAAGCGACTGAGAGCGTCCTTCAGGTTGTCGTTGGCTTCGGCAAGTTCAAGGACGAGGGTGTCCTTCTCTGATTCGAGTTGTTGCTTCCTCACCTGCACTTCTTGCAGCTTGTGAGACAAGTCTTTGTTCTGACCCAAGGCGTCTCTCAGAGCATCTGGGTTGAATAAAACCGATTTAATTATGAAATAAATATAATTAATTTAGAATTTAAAGTAATTTAATATAATGAATTTAATCATGAGCTAAATGTGGCAAGTGTAATTATGAGTTAAATGCAACAAATGTAATTCACTTTAAGATGTTTTTCAGTCTTTTGGTCGGATATCGACCATGGAAAAACACTGCCACAAGATAACATGACATCACAAATGTGTCAAGTCTATTTCATCGCATTGCCGAGAATTGCATGATGAATTTTTTTCGTATTAGTGAATTATAATAATAATAATAATTATTATTATTACAATATCATGCATTACGAATAACTAAATAAACTAATAAATCATTGATAGGCTAAATAAATTATTGAGAGCCAAACCCGAAAGTTGTTTGTTCTCGCGAGCAAGCCCGTCATTCTTGTCTTCGATGTCCTTGAGAATGGCCTTGAGACGTGACAATTCCCCGATGAGGCGTTGGTTGTCACCGCTGACTGAGTTGAGTTCAATCGACAACTCTTCAACCCGCTTCTGGAGTTCAGAACCGATTCCATCAGCTCCCTTCAACTTTTTGCCCAAGTCTGACACGTTGGCGTGAGCCTGGAATAATGGATGGTTTGTTATTAATATTGATTCGAATTGACTTAATATTAATATTAATTGGTAATTGTTTGTCATTGATATTTAATTGTTAATTTTTTAAATGGTGTTGTTGATGACGTTGAGAGTTATTGTGTGGAGCTGTGCGCTACAAAATGAAATGACGTATGTTCCAGTGTTTCAGTATTTTGGGTTTTTAAAAGATTTTACTTAAATGTCTTATTTCTGCGATTTAATTTATGCCATGAAAATGGTTTCGTGCAATTATAACATTAATGTGAACTTCTGGCTGTAAAAAATAAAAAATTAATGTGAATTTGTTGAGACATGAACTTTTAAATTAATATTTTCATTCCCGGAAATAATTTCTCGCTCGATCGGGTCTGAATGAATGATTTTCCAAAGTAATATTTGAAAAAATTTTTTTTATTATTTTCAAGAAATATTTCTTATTTCTTTCGCAGAACAATTGACTTTCGTCTTGAAAGTTTTGATCTGAGCATCAAATTATGCTTCCTCGAGGCCATATTACGAACTCCTTCACAAAGATTGCCTCCTGCAGAAACACGTCTGCCTATTTTTAATATTATTACTAATATCTAATAATAACAATTAATAATTTTAAAGATTTTATAATGAATTATAATTATGTAATTATAAAATTATTGATAATTAAATTAATTATAATTATAAGATTGCAAAATTAATAATAATAATAATGATAATGATAACAATAATAATGATAATAATATTGCTATTACTGTTACCATTATAACTTAAGCCGTTTCTAGAATGTTATTATTATTATTATTATTGCTAATAATATTACTACTATCATCATCGTTGTCATTACTGTTGTCATCATCATCATCATCATCACCAAAATTATTCCATCATAATTTGCAGTGGGATCGTGACATAATTTTAAAGCGAATTAAGACCATAACTTTAAGTGTGAGATCTAATAAAAGTTTGGCCCTGTATTTAAAATATTGATGACAAGAATTTAAAACACTCTGCCCCGGGCTTAGGAAAAACCGAATTTCTCTTTTCTAAATGATCTTGTGGATAATAATAATAATAATAATAATAATAATAATAATAATAATAACAATAATAATAATAATAATAATAATAATAATAATAATAATAATAATAATAATAACAATCACAGTAAAATAAATAATAATAATAACAATCACAGTAAAATAAATAATAATATCAAATTATATAATTACCATAATATATAATTATAATATAGTGATAAAAAATGATTTATCAATAAATGTACTTAGCTATGGAATTAAAATTAAAAGTTATGATTTATTTAAATAAATAGCTCGTTCAAAGAACTCACAGATTCCAATTCAACTGAGATGTCCCTGATCTCAATCTGGAACTTGCTCTTGTCCTTTTCCAACTTGATGATCCTCAGTTTGGCCTGCTCCAAAAGTTCTTCAACTTCCGTCACTCTTGCCAGCAGCTTGCGTCTGGTTACGAGAGATTAATTTCCATGTTAACATGATAAAGATGAATATTTAATTTTTAAATTAAATGTTAAATTAAATTTATTTTCTAAACTGTTTTGTAATTGTCTAAATAATGTTTTTAGTAAATAATTGGAATTAATAATAATAATCTCCAGTTTAATAATAATAATAATAATAATAAATAATAAATAATAATAATAAATAATAATAATAAATAATAACAATAATAATAACAACAATCACCTGGTATCTTCCAGTTCCTCGCTGACGGCTCCGAGTTCAGTGTCGTATTTGTTCTTGAGCGTCTGGTAATCCGTCAGTGCCTTCTGGAGTTGATTGCGAAGGTTTCCTTGGGCATCGATGTCCTCGTCGTATTTCAGCTGAAGACTCTCGAAATCCACTTGGAGGTTCGCCAGTTGAGCTGCCAACTGTTCCCTCAGCTGAGAGAATTTTCAGAATTTTTCAGAAATTCAGTTGAAAATAGACGGAAATTCTAATTTTTGGCTCGTGTTTTTGCTTAAACTGAAGGCGACATAGGGTTTTTTAAAGTTAAAATTAAGATAGTAATACTAGTGAATACTAAAGTAATAATAAATTATAAAACAAAAATGGACATTTGTTGTAAATCTGTAAATTTGAAAGATAAAAAAGAAAATTCAAGAACAGGAAACCTACCCTTGTCTCTTCATCGAGTCTGTTTTTCAGATCATCGACTTGCTGTTGAAGGAAGTTTTTGGCCTTTGCGAGGTCAGCGTTGCTCCTGTCGAGGTCTTGAACTTGGTGGTGGAGGTTGTGGTTCTCTTGGGTCAGACGGGCCTTGGCGCCTGCCAAGTCGTGGTTCTGCCTGCTCAATTCGTCCACTTGAGCCTTCAACTTCCTTATGAGATCCTCTTGGGAGTTCAGCTTCGATTCGGCTACCAGCTTTAAACGTGAAATCATTTGCTTGTTGATTGTTATGATTAATGCTTTGTTATTCAAGTCATGTTTATGTAATTTACGTCGAGGAAGTTTTTAAACGACTGAAATATTAGGTAATTAAATAAATTATTAAAGATAATTATTTATAACAAACGAGACGTGATAAAAGGAGAATATGAATCATATTTACGAATTAATTACCTTTCCCTTGTTGGCACCTTCGAGAAGTCCAGACATGGTCTCGATTTCGATGGTCAGGGTCTGTTTATCTTTGTCACCTCTGAGTATTTAAATGGGGAGCATTTAAAAAGCAGAAACAATTTTTTTTTCATATTATTTTTGTTTCCAAAATAAAAATAAATGTTGAAAGAAAATCGCGAAATAATTGTTCAGAAAGGAATTGCGATGAATATTTTATCGCGAGAGAATCTAAAAATTTATCAACTTCAAAGAAACAGATGGAGAACGGAAACGAATTTTTCTGGAGAAAAATGGTAAGAAAAGCAATATTTTTTAAGAATTTATAAAAATAAGTTTTAATGAAATTCTAAAATTATCGGTTATAAAAAAAAAGACCGACGAAATACAAAATAAACAATAGCCACAATTGCATCACAACAACAATAACAACAACAACATCATCATAGACGTCGTCATTGTCGTCGGCGTCGTCGTCGTCATCATCATCATCATCAACAACAGTAGCAGCAGCAAAATCAACATCAACAACAACAACAACAATTACTTGGACTTATTCCTGCTAAGCAATTCCAGTTGTTCAGTCAACTCGCAGACAGTTTCCTGGTGCCTCTTCCTGAGTGCAGCCTCCGAAGTCTCGTGTTGAATGCTCAACAATTCGAATTCCTTCTTCAACTTCTGCAACTCATACTCCCTCCTACGCACAAGTTCGCTCTGAATTGAAATTTTAAAGACATAAAATTAAATTAAATAAAAATTAAATAGAAAAATAAATAGAAAAATAAATAAATGAAAACTTGCGTCCTTCTTTAATTTCAATTTTCGAGAATTAATGATGGAAAGTAAGGGAAAACTTTTATATTTTTTAAGAATAAATTTAAAATGTTTTCTGAAACAAAGTGCCAGCAGAAAAATGAAACTGAAACGCTGATTAGCCCAAGGACAAAACTCTCAAGAAAAATGACTTAGCGAGGCGGACAGGAGCAGAGAGTGAGACAATCGTTTCGAGCACCTGGTACAGGTGTCCCTCGGATGGAAAGGCAGGTGTCTTCGTAATTTGTTTCTTTCAAACGTGGCCATTACGAAGTACACGACCCCTGCTGCCCATGTGATGGAGAGATGCAAAGAATGAATGAATGAGTGAATGAGTGAGTGAGTGAGTGAGTGAGTGATTGAAGGACTGAAAGGAAGGAAAAGAAAAAGGAAGACTTTGATGAATATGTACGAATGGGAGCATTGTGTGCCAGGAATGAGTCACTTGTACAGACTTGCGTGAGGGAGCAAATTGGTGGCATCCGAGTCGGCCGTGAACCCCGCGGGTCTTCCGACGGTGATAGAAAACCTACCCGAGTCCCATAAATCAGGGTTGCTCGGGTTTTAAAAACGAAAGTGAAACAAGAACTGGGCGCGTACGAGACGTGATCGGCAATTGCATCGTTTCCCGCCTCACGGACAATTAGGCGCACTACCGTCTCTATTCGCAGTGACTATTTTATGGCCTGAGATTTGGCACAGACCCCCCCTAAGGAGGAAGGGAGCTGGCAGCATCGATAAGCATCAGATCTATTGAGACACCGTAGCTGCTATGGACGCACCACGGTTGCTACGGAGACACCATAGTTGCTATGGAGACGCAAGACTGCCTGAAGGGCTCGTAGACACAGCACGAGTCGTTATTACAAAAGTTGTATCTAAATTTAAACATTTCCATCCGATTTAGACTGGAAATTGAAACAATTATCCAAGATTCTGAGAATCGGAAGTTATTATTATTCGAAGATTTATGAACTGCTAATTATCTCATCCCAGCAATGGAGGTCCGTCGTAATTAATTGCTCTTTCGCAATTCTGGCCTGGAAACGCTTTCCAAGTCAATCGCCGTGGCGGCGGTCATCAGTCAGGGAGATACCATCCTCAGCGGTGACATTACCTACTATGGCCACATCGTCCTGTACGGTAACGTCATCCTCCGAAGAGGGCGAAATATTGACGCAAGTCCGGACTGAAATGGAGTTGGCAGCAGAGAAGAAGAATGACTTCCATCACCTGAACGTTCCAGAATATCTTGGTCGATGCTCGTGGACGTCACGTGCCAAACGAAGCGTGACCGAATGAGTCATCCGTGTCACGGTACGAGTTGTTGTTATGCGTCACCGGTGAACAAATTCGATTGGAAAGCTTTCTGAGGATCGACGCATTCTGCCTTTCAGGAGCGCATTACTTTTCCATCATGTTATTCGTCCCTCATTTATTTATCTTATTTATATAATTTATCCAATTAATTTATCAATTAATTAATTAATTATTTATTTATTTATTTCCTTTTGAACTCTTGGCTCACCTGAGCAGCTGCCACTCCATCAGATTCCTCCAGTCTCTCCGACAGACTTTCCAGCTGGAATGAAACTTCGGCCAGGTCCTTCTCAGCCTGTATGGTTATAATAGAAAGATTAATATTAATTAATAATAATTAATAATAATAATAATAATAATAATAATAATAATAATAAGCTTCTAATAATAAAATATTGAGTCGCAATAATATACATAATTCGGAGTCGTAATTTCTGATCGTGTGACTTTGTAGCGTGACATGCGTGACACCCTAGTCGACTTTTAAGAATTGTTAAAATAATTATTCATCGTAATGATAATAACAATATTCATATACATAATTAATATTCATAATTTATTAATAATATTTACATATATGGATATTATAATTTATTATAATAATTATAATTTATTAATATCAATTACGTTATTATCATCGTCGTCGGACATTGATAAAACTGTCGGTGACAAGAAAAGAAATATAAGCGATAAGAAAACATCGTTTCATCGAAGCGCTGAGAAATCATCAAACGTTGGCCAGGATTTCCGTTTGGAGGAAAAACAGGAATCGAAAAAGCATCATGTGCTTGGAAAGATTGAAGAAAGAAGAAACAAAAGAAACGGTTGCGAGAAATAACAGTCGGGGGGGAGAGATGAGTCGAGCACGACTGGGTAGGAACGCAAAGGACTGAGTAGGATTGGGTAGTAATGGGTAGGAATGGGTAGGAATGGGTGGAATTAAGATGAGGTGATGGTAAGAATGGGTAGGAGTGGGTAGAATTGAGTAGCAGTGGGTCGGATGGGGATTTTGAATGAGTTGCTATGATAAAAATCGAACTCGTGACGAGAGTGAACCACGTCCATAAACGTCAATATCTTCACTGGCGCTCCACTGGTCACCTGGAGGAAGGGAATTTTAATATTCCTTACTTTTATTTCCATGGAAGCATTTCACGTAGGGCTTGATTAAATGTTATTAATAAACTGGAGAGATAGATAGAAAGAGAGAGAAAGAAAGATAGAGAGAAGCAGAGAATATAAAATAACGATCTGCCTAGTGATAATGATGATGATGATGATGATGATGATAACTTTGCGATGATGATGACGATGGCGATGATGGTTGCGACGACGACGACGACACTTAGGTGATTAGCTGGAGGTGAATGCGCGCGTTTGAAATGGATGGAGAGGTGGATGGAAAGGTGGATGGTGGCGAATGACGAATGAAGGAGTCGGATTGTTCATCATCTTGTTGCGTGCCCGGCTGATGATCCGGATGGAAAAGTGGGTTCATCCACGGATGATGATGTACAAGTCTAAATCAAAGTTTACTGCCTATGGAAAACGCTACAAAAAGATGATCACTCGTTGAATAATAATAATAAATAATATTAATAATAATAAATAATAATAAGTAAAATGGTATACGATTATAATACATCAGTTGCTATTATTATTGTAAAATTAATGTAATAATAATAATAAATAATAAAATATAATAATACAAATAATCATAATAAATCATGATAATAATATATTATAATAATAATAAGTATTATGCTATACGATTATAATACATCAGTTGCTGTTATTATTGTAAAATTAATATTATTTTTTTTATCATTTCATTCGAGAGAAAGGGTAATTTAAATCCAAGTCGTTGTTCGGATGAAGAGATGAAAAAGCATGATTTGAACCTTGAGGCGAAGAGCTCTTTCCTGGTCTGCTGCCTCTTCCAGCTCCTTGATCTTCAGCTGGAAATGAAAGACTTCCACTCAATTTTCCTGCATTTTTGTCTTCCATAAATTCCAATCCAGTGCATTTTGTCGGACACGAAACGGACCCGAACATTTGCACATAAAGCCAATCGAATTCAATGGTTTCATATTTGCAATTCAAACCTCGATGCGGTTAGCCGAACTGGGCGAAAGTCCCCTGTAGACCTGATAGTGATGGAGCTTCTGGTAGCTCCCATCCGAGCCGAGGTCCACAACTCCTAAACCACCTCCGCTACCTCCGGAAGAGGTGACAGTCGTTCTGCAAAACAGCAATCGAGGCGTTCAATTTCCGGCGCCTCGCTTCTACTTTCCATTGTACGTGTTTTAAATAAATAACATGATAAGCAAGAAAAAGGTAAAAAAAAAAAAATAAACGCGGAAGAAGTGAATCTCGCGGTTTGTGTTGGAAGATTAAAGAATTGAAGACTTCGCTGTCGGTCCAAGATGAGGCGAATGAGTGCCAATAAATTGAAAGAGAAGTTGTTCGTCTGACTTTGTTCATGGAAAAGGGCCCGTCCATGCGTGGAGTTTTCTAATCGCACAATCTTTCCCAAGGTTTTTATTGCGTTTATTACCCTCCTTATTGTTGGCCCGATACTTTACGATCATTTCCATGCTCAGACCTTCACAATGGGAATGCAATTTCCTCGTCCATTTTTTCTTTTATTCTTCTAGTACGAACATCTTCCCGAATCTTTCCGTCTTTCCTCAGTCGAGATGACAGGACGTGACATCCTCGAATGATTAGTCAAACGTCCTCGGCTTCTAAGTCACCTTTTTTTAGCAATTTCAATTCTGAGAAATTTCATCCAATTCCACAGAATTGAAAAAAAAAAAGATGAGCAGAAAGGAAATAAAGAATTAAAACAAGAAGTTTAAAGAAATAAAAAGCTCGATTTGCGTTGACGATATTCAGCAAAATTTTTAGTGCTGATCAAAGATGCGACAGTACGTGATTAAAAGGGGAAAAAGTTGTACGCGAAACACGGACAGACACGGACTCCGCTCACGGACACTTCTGTGATCTCTGGAAAGTACACATTCCTGTCGGAAATTCACGGCCTCCTGCTATTTGTTCTTTCCTGATTTACACCTCAAAATCGAAGGCCGACGTCACACTTTTCAGGAGTAGAGAATGAGTGAGTGAACGAACGAGCGGACGAATGAGATTACGAAATCAAAGGAGGAAATTGGCTTCGCCGGGTTTGTTAATCACGGCCAGTTGCCTCGGCGCAAACAGTTGTGACCGAACGACCGGGAGAAACAAACTCCGCAAACTCCTGTCGGTGGCGCAACGGAAGGTTTGCAGCTGAAATCGTTCGAATTCCAGCGAGGTTTCCAGCAGCCGTTTCCATGCTCTGCAGGGATTTCTTCCAGTCAATCAAAACAGCGATTAATTTCTCTCAAAGTTTCGGCCCGCAAAATTTGCCGAGCCATCCATCACGTATCTTCTCTTCGTTTCAAAGACTGCATCGTCGTAGTCGTCATCGGGTTTTTTTTTTAGATTCTCTAGTCCTAATGAGTTTACGAAAGTGCCACTTGAGAATCAATTTCGCACTCATCGGGGGAAACTAATCAATTAATGTTTCATGGGAAATATTAATCAAAGAATTTATTAATTGATAAAATTGATTAATATAAATTTAATAAAGTGAATGTTAGCGTGATTTGCGATTTGTTTGTAAATCATGTCACATCGAAACCAAAATTCTCCGTATTCTAAGAAATCACGAATCAGAAGAAAGCGTAAAAACAACTCAATGAAAATTCTCGAATATGATTTCGAAAGACTTGCCTCTTGACGGTGCGCTTGACGACAGTTTCGTTGGACATCGTTGATGCAAAAACTAAAAGTAAACTTCGATAGGAAATTCAAAGACTGCCGAGTATCACTCCGGGATTCGCACTGAGATCGACGCTCGAAGGATGGCTGGAGTTATGCCAAAGTCTGGGATGGGGAAACTTTAAAGAAGCGGCCTCTGCAGCCTTTGCTCATCCAGCTGCAAACTTCCTTCCAGCAACGACTGAGCAAAGAACTTTCCTGCAGCACGTTGCTCCTGGAAGTGAATGGGCCCGGGAATGTAGCTACTGAGGAGAGCAGAGATATGAAATCCATCTCCATAGGGAACTCTTGAAAAGATCGTAAAATTACGAACCTGCACGGGTCATGTTTCTAAATTTCGCTCCGGTTATTCCATGCACACATTCCAATCCGTCATTCGACACCTCCCATTAAATTCTTAATGGAGGCAGTTCCCTTCTGGGAGGCCGAGTTTTGAAAACCTCACGACAGCAGTTTTCTGCGGATGAGTCAAATATTCTTCGGAGATTTTCCGCCTTCTCCAGGTGAATGCTTCCAGCTTCCTTCATCCCGTCCTCCTCTTCCTCCTCTTCCTCCTCCTCCTCCTCATCATCATCATCATCATGCCCCACTCCAGTTGGAAAGAAAAATTTGAAACGCGCGTCCGTAAATCGAGCAGGGGTGCAGTCGTTCGATACATCCGCCTTCCAAACCACTACCGTGATGAGTGTCCGGCTTTCGTCCGCGGGTTAAGTCCCCCCATAAAAATCCCGAAGTTGCCTTAAATCTTTGACGGGCAAATTGATTTCCTTAAACTTCCAGCGAAAGCAGTTCGCATCTCGTCTGCCCACGTGGCGGGAAATAATTCGCTCTGACGTCATCAACCCTGGCCGACCTCCCAAAAATGACCTTCACTGCATCCGAGGAATTTATCGCTTTGAATCGCAGCCTGTTTTTCGGCGACTTAATTTAATTCTTTTTAAAACTATTTTATTCAGAATTAACTTTTTTATTTTACTTAATTCCCAATAAATAAATAAATAAATAAAAAAGACGGCAAATTTTCAAACTTCTGAAACACAAAAAAATAAGACTTGCATTGGACGACATTGTTACGATGCTAATTTTATGTTTTTTAAAAACAAATACTAATAATAATAATAATAATACTAATAATATTAATATTAATAATAATAATTATTATTATTATTATTACAACAATAACAATAATAATAATAATATAGCTACAGGAGAGCAGATATGAATGTAGATATTATTTTTAGCAACATTTGGAAAACTCTGCAACTTCCAACGTGCAGCTCCTGAGACTGGAATTTCTCTGACATTCCAAACTCAAACTCTTTTTTTTATTTTTTTTATTTTTGCTCCTCCATGCAATTCACTGCTACTTATGTCTTTGTTACCAGGAAAATATTAACCATTATTATTATTATTATTATTATTATTATTATTATTATTATTATTATTATTATTATTATTGCCGAGGATGTTTAAATCATTCACAATAATTAATTCTTGTGACAATTTTTTGGATGAAATCGTACGATTTTGTCATGTTATATCACAATAATGACGATAATAATGACTCTAGTAATAATAATAATAATAATAATAATAATAAAATGTACTAAACATTGATGACATTACAAGGGCACTGATGATGATGGTGACGATGACGACGACAACGACGATGATGAATATGATGACGATACCCGAGACGGCAATGATAACATTCGCACACCTCCGGAGTTAAGCCTACGAGCAGTTGCATGTTGGAAAATATTTTTGTAAGAATCTCCTTGGAAGATCATCATCATCATCATCATCAGTCAGGAACGAAATGCAATATTTATGGAGCTCTTATTTCAAAACTTATTCATCTTTTGCGGTTATATTTTTTTAAAGAAATAGAGAAAATATTAATAATAAAAACGTTAATTCCTCACCAATCGTAATAATGAATAATTATGTAATATTAACTTTTTAACAACCATCAGAACTAAGAATCAGGTCGCGAGGGTAACTTTATAAGCCCTGCAGCCGACCTTTGACCCGTGCGAGGTCATGCCACATGCTAAGTGGTCTCATTAGTCCTTAAGTCCTCCGTCCAGCCAATTAAAATGGACTCCCTGTTACCTCATTAAGTCCTTGTTATCTTTTTTCCTTCATTCCAACATTCCTCGCCATCCATTTATTTTCCTCTCATTAAAATAAGCCAAGATGATGACGATGATGATGATGATGATAATGACGATGACGTTGACGACGACGACGATGATGAGGAGGATAATTATGATAAGCGGTTGTAATTTATTGCTCTGAAAAGGTCACAAAAGTCTATCAATAATGCTCACCAGCCCATCGTCATCATTATCATCATCTCATATGTATCGGTATCATCTTCATCATCACCATCATCATATCATCATCATCATCAGCATCATCAGCAACATCAGCATTATCATCATCACCGTCATCGTCGACTCCTGATTAATATAGAGGGCATCCCAGATCCATTAATAAGTTGCCATTGACAACCGCAAGCAATCGACATCTCATTGTTTGTTTATAAATATAAATATAATTTTAATAATAATATAATATGTATTAATAATTTAAATGCCGTTATAACATAATTATAAGAGTAATTATAAGTACAGTGTAATTATTTCTTATCATATTCATTCGTTAAATTCGACATTACAAAACCAGATTATCATCATCATCACCAACGTCATCATCATCATCATTACCAACGTCGTCATCATCATCATCATCATCACCAACGTCATCATCGTCGACATGTCGTCGTCATCATCAAAATTATGAATTCCTGAAAAATCTGAATTTTTAATCATTTTAAAACTATTTTTGAAAATTTAATTTTAAACATGAAGAATTCCTTTTGTGAGGAGATGAAAGCCATTAAATTGCTTTCACTTATAATTAAAATAATAATTATAATAATAGAAATTATTATTGTTATTATTATTAATGGTTGTAATAAATCACCAAATTATATCGGCTGTAATTAAGATGCAATTAAATAAACATGTTAATTTGAATTTATGGAAGAAAATGGCGCAGGTATTCGCCAAAGTCAGCGACTCTTGGAATGTTTTACGGCATTTGTTGTCCAGAAATACAAATTTTTACAACTACTTCCACTATTACTATTACTACTACTACTACTACTACTACTGCTGCAACAACAACAACAACATCAACATCAACAAAAGCCGACGACACAATCAAGTACGTGTTGAATGGTTCAAATATTTCACAGAGAAAATGTTAGAAACTCCGATACAAATGCTTCCGTGAAGAATTTAAACAACAAAAACAACAACAGCAACATCAACAACAACAACAACAACAACAACAACAACAACAACAACAACAAAAACAAAAACAACAACATCAACAACACCAACAACAACAACAACAACGACACCCAAAAAAACCACATCAGCTCAATTTTAAGTAGTTTTGGTCGTCTTCTTAAGAGATTATGTTGTTTTTAACGAGGAATTTATTTATTTTGCGTTAAAGTTGTTTTTAAGTTTATTTTAAATTATCTCGAAATTTAGTCGGAAAGCTCAGTTAAAAATGAATTATATTTTAAAAGTCTTAAATATAATTTAAATATTTATGAGACAAAGTCCTTGAAATGTATTTGGCATTCGACCATCATCAGATAAATGCTGAACACGAAATGAAATTAAACGATATATTTATTTTTTGAACACTAATTCAGAATATCTGATATTAAATAAAAATAAATAAAAATAAATAAATAAATATAATAATCAAAAATATATGAAATGATTAAATGGAAATATCAATCGATTGATTCGGTTCCAATCCATTTGTTATTATTGATTTTTTTAAATTCGTTTTTAATTTCAAGTTAAAATAAAAATTAAATTTACTTTTAAATATTTTATTTTTAAAAATAACATAATTTTCTTATTCTAATTAAAATCTTTAAACATCTAAAACAAATTATAACAAAGAAACATTAACAAGAACAAGAACAACAACAACAACAATAATAATAATAATAATAATAATAATAATAATAATAATAATAATAATAATAATAATAGTAATATTATTAACCACAATAATATCCATAATAATTATAATAATAATATCCATAATAATAATAATATCCATCCCGCCTCATTTGAATGGTACAAACTTGCAAGTGAAGCAAATTACTGACAGATGTAAAGGAGGTGACAAACCATGGAAGCACAAAACATGATTTGTTAAGCGGGTGACGACCCCACACGTGGATATCATCGGTGAATATTTACAATCCATACAAGGGAATGATACCCTAGGATGGATACAAGGAAATGATAACATAGGATTGATACAAGGAAATGATACCATAGGATTGATACAAGGAAATGATACCATAGGATTGATACTACAATGATACATAGGATGGATACACGGAAATGATACCATAGGATGGATACAAGGAAATGATAACATAGGATGGATACAACGAAATGATAACATAGGATGGATACAAGGAAATGATACCATAGGATGGATACAACGAAATGAGACCATAGGATGGATACAAGGAAATGATACATAGGATGGATATTCTAAAGTGATGAGCATCTACAGCCAGCACATCAGGAAATTGGATGACGTTATTGCACGGAAGGACCACCCCGAAGTGACGCCGACCACCCAAGAAGGATTGGAGATGATCATTGGGATTTATCGACAGAGGAAGTACCTGTCACTATACGCCAAGCATTCATCCATCATCCATCCACCTTTCCATCAATAGCACGCACGCCATCAATCTATGTAACCATCCATCCATCCATCTAGCCGTCCGTCCATCCATCCGTCCATCCATCCATCCATCCATCCGTCCGTCCATCCATCCATCCGTCCATCCATCCATCCACCCATCCACCCATCCACACATCCATCCGTCCATCTTTTCATCTTTTTATCCGACCATCCACTTTTCCATTCTTTGCATTTGTACGCCGATATTTTATAATTGCCTATTATTTCTGATAAAACGAATTTTATTAAGTTTCAAAATCATTATTATTTTCATGTTAAAAATATCGCGATTATCGGTTTTCTTTTAATAAAGATTTCCATCCGATAAGAATGCTTCACGGCACAAGAAGAAATATAAAAAATAAATAAATAAACAAATAAATAGAAATAAAAACTCAGAAATTCAGAAAAATCAAAATAAAAATCCAAGAAATAAATAAATAAAATAAATAAATAAATAAACAAACAAATAGAAATAAAAACTAAATAAGAAATTCAGAAAAATAAAAATATAATGGATTTAAAATCCACGAAATGAAAGAAGATTGAAGAGTTTTTGATAAGTGACGAGCTATGGAGTCAAGGAGCGATTAATCTTAATAGCTGACCAGCTGTCCGTCCGAACATCGTCATCGTGAACGCTTAGTTTCCAGGCGAATGTTTTCAATTTCCTTGGCTTTTAGTGGCGAATTGTTCTGTAAAAGATTTTATTGGCTCCTTATTTCAACCCGATGACCGTAGCAGGGCGTCCGCTTTTCATTGGCGTTTGAGGACCGATGCTTGTCACACGTTTACGAACTTTTTGTCGGTCGACGTTTCGATAATTTCTGTTCGATCGTTTTAAGTTTTAAGGTCGAAATATTGCGAGACATTTTCACGATAACGCGTCTCTCTGGTCCGGGAAAAAAAAGTCGATAAAACGAAAAATAGAAGATAAAGACGTCAAATCTGCTTTTAATTCAATTAGACGTTGCTCGCACACCAACGAAACCAACTCTTCTTTTTCCAATGACACGTGGCAATCAAGAAATTTGTCTGATTTTGAAGGTTTCGCTCGGCAGAAAGTCTTGGAAATAATTTCCAGTCTTTCATTTCGTTTCCATTTTTTATTTTTCATCTTTTTTTCTTCCATCAAAACGATTAAAAACGCATTTTAAAGCAATAATTTCGATCATTAAAAATCATTTAAACAACAAACTCTCGTCGAAATCGAAAGCGAAAATTCTTCGGGTTTTTTATTTTCTTGTCTTTCCGGCAATTTTCGGATTTGCGACTAAATTTTCACATGACAAATTACCTGAACTTTTAGGAAATAGTTCAAGGAGAGCTTACTTGAAATAGTCCACAGGGAAAATGAACCTACGGAACAAAAACGAGGCGATGACGATGACGATGATGATGATGGTTCTGACGATGATGATGACGATGACGATGACGATACTGATGATGATGTTGACGATGACAACGACAATGACGAGCACGACGACGACGAAGAAGCAACAAAGCAGTAGGGGGTAATGAAAAGATAATTCTGAATCAAGTTCGGGCCCATAAAACCGTGAGGCCGGGACCTGAATGGAAGTTACAATTTCTGTCCCAACAAAGTAAACATTTGAGATCGTTCACGATCTCTTCCATTAGCAAGAGAGGATCACAGAACGTTGAACATCGATTGAAAAATTCGGCAAAGTTTCGCTTCAAAGACTCAAAACAGAACACTGTTCTTTGTTCTTGTAGCGGTCTGTTCTGAACTTACATCCACCCGTCCTCCGTCCACCCCATCCTCAGATGACTCTATCTTCTCTTTTATTCTCCATCGTTCTGTTCTGCTCGATTTCTTTTTGAATTCTAGATTTAATGTTCGGATTTTGGCAGCGGAATTTAGAAGTTAAAATTGCAAATCGTGTTCGAGCACGTATTCGGCAGATCAAACAACCAAGACGTGGCAATCGAGGAGAATCGCAGGTTTGTTTGGTTTTTTTCTTTGTCTTTTTCGTGTGTCTCGAAATCTTTTCATTAACGAACCCTGGAAAGAATTCAATGTAAGAAGATGAAAGCCTTCAGGACGGCGGTTCTAACTCCGGATCGAAAAAGTCGGAAAAACCGGACCAGTCGATCCCAGGGTTTATCATAACAGGATGAATTCGTGGAATTTACAGAGAAAAGTTGAAACGAGGAACCGGGGTGCAGTAACTCTTGCCGGATCCATTCATGCTGCTTAACGAGAGGTTACGCAAATGTTCGCTTTGCGTGACTCGGCCAAGCGCAAATGCTTAACGCCTTTCACGTAGCGGCATCTGCTCCTAGCGCCGGCTACTTTCTCGAGCTTGTTAGCGAACGGGGGTCTTTAGACTCCCTCATCCTTTTTTTTTTTAATCAAACCGACCGTCTATGCGCCCTTAGAGCGTCTCTCTTGAAGGATGGCGTCAGGACTTCAGCGTTTAACGAGACGATCTCCTCTGGTTACTAGAGATGGGTGGGGTGACGATGGCGGTTGAGGGGTGTTGAGGAGGGTGAGAGAGGGGTTTGAATCTACATCGGGCACGGAGCCAATCTCGGAAATGAATGGTCGAGGTGTTGTGGCGCTGGCACTCTAAGATATGTGGGTGTGCCACAGGAATAAATCACTAGAACAATTCCTCGATTTTGGCCTCGGCATCATAAATGAATTTATTGCTTTACAAATCCAGCGCGAGAGATTTACGTCCCCGGAATATGATGTATGATCTCCCGCGACACCGGTCTCCCCTGAGCAAGGTTCCTTCCTAATCTGAAACGCTGCACTCAGATGTCCTTCTGACTTACTGTGGAGGTTCGTTGACGAAAGCATGAATCCTTCCTCCGATAATGTCTTGTTGATCGTGGAGCGTTTTTTAAATTCTTTTTTCGGAGTCCATCGTCGTCGTTCTCATCATAGACGTCGTCATCAGCGTCGTCGTCATCGTCGAGGTCACCGTCATCACCATCGTCGTCGTCATCGCTATCGTCATAGACGTCGTCGACTCCTCTTTGGTCCCTCTCTGTGAATATTTCAGTGGGCTTTGTTTATGGAGGTTTGTGTTTGAATTGTAAAATTCGCTCCATAAAAGTTGAGCTGAAGTGAAATCCTAGAGAAAAAAAAAAGATTCGAACGCGTCTTTCAATGCATTCAGACGACTCCACTGGCTTCCAGTTGGAATCAAACTGAAGCTTGGAGATGTCGAAGGGAGACGGAGAGGGTGACTGCTTTGTTGCTTCTATGCATGGCCGGACAAGTCACATGCTTTCCTTTTTATTTTCACTTTGGTTTTTGTATCTTTTTTTAAAATAAACAAAAAAATATGAATTTGCAAGAAAAAGCAGTCCATAGAATTGACTCCCGTTCTGAATAATTTAATGCCTACAAGATTGGCACGCCCGTTTTATTATGGAATTTTATTTTATTATATTTTATTATAATTTATTATTATTAGTTTTTCTTTCGAACATTCATTTTCATTTTTGTTTTAATTTCAGTTGTTGTTTTTTTTTAAATATTATTTTCCGTGCAGAGCAATCAATTAATTCCAAATCTGACACGACAAGGAGACGTTAAGCAGCCTTTTCGGTACCATACGGGGGAAGGTTTAACGCTGCAAAGGAGTGCCTGGTAATTCACCATCTGTCCTCCATAAAAGTGTTGGTCGATTGAATTGCAAACATTTCATGAGGCTTTAAGGGTCCTCGGACCGCATCAAATGCTTCTCCATTTCCTGTCCTTCGCCTCCACTTTTTCTTTCTTCATTCTTTCTTGTCTTCTTTCCTCTGCTTCTTCCGCTGTTGCCAGCATTTTCGTCTCGACGATTAGTTCAAATTTTCACGTTTGGCGCAATAATTCCACTTTAAAATCTTCCCCCTCGGACAATCGTCCTTTCGAAACCTTTCAATTTCCTTCGCAATTTTTTTTTTTAAGTTTTTGTTTTTCTCCGAAATGATTTCAAAAAAGAACAGGAGAAATTGAAATTTAAAAGATTGAAATTTTATTTTTAAAAATTTTATTTCGCTTTTAAACAAGTCAAAATAAGGGAACGTTTAATTCGCGACGGAATGAATGCGACGAAGATTCGACAATGATGCAGATGACGCAGATGACGCGGATGACGCGGATGGCGATGACGACGACGAGGAGGAGGAGGCGGAAGATAATGATAATGATCACCAACATTCGTGGTTATTGCCCGGAAAGTCGATATGACCGCATGGAAAACTGAAAGCACGCTCAATGCTGCTCTTTTTGAATTGAGTCCAAAACGTACAAATCCAAAATGTCCTCGAAAAGTTGCCTGGAAAGCTCCGTGCGACAGATGTTTGGACGGACAGCCGGTCACCTATGAACGAGATAGTTATCCATCTTACCATCAATCCATCATGTACTGAAATCACTTGCTTTTTGTTTGTTTGGTTGGCTGCACTTTTGTTTTAAATAATTATCTGAAAGGAATTGTTTTCTTTTGAATGTTGTTATTATAATTATAATAATAATAATTATAATAATAATAATTATTATTATTATTATTATATGTGAGCGTTGAATTAATTCCATTAATAACATTAACTAATATTATAAATGTAATTTTACTTTTTTATTTTGTTTGCTTAATTAAGCCTTCTTATGCGCTTTATTATAAATATTCAGTATGCGTTAAAACTATACTCCCTTATTTCGCTGGCAGACTGCTATAAGCAGTGGAATAGAATAAAACTTAATAAAATAAATTAAAAAAAAAAATCTCTTTTAATGACGATGACGATGTCGTTGTAGACAATGATGATGATGATGATGATGACGACTATTCTTTTGAAATTTCCATAAGAAGGAACACAAGATGAGAGGAACGAAGGGAAGATAAAAAAAAAGACTTCAAACGACCGAAAAAAACACGTAAATGAACATGTAAATGAAAGACTTTGGGGGCAAAGAAATCCTTCCTTGTGAGATGCAACACTTACTTGAGTGTTCCCTCAATACCCTACATGCGATACCACAAATATTCAAACACCCAATACCGCAAATACGCAAACAACCTCATATCTCCATACCTAACACTCGTTAGGGAGGCTTTAATTTCTTGGGGAATTTTACGGAGCGGAACGAAGGCTACCAATTCCGAACCCAATTGGAAATTACAATCGTGTAATTTCCACGACACTTTCCGCTGGAAAGAGAGAAAACGAAGGAACGAACGAACGAGAAGGAATAACTTAGGAGAATGACTGCAATTTCACGACATGCAAACAGCCGACCTTAGACACCGGGCCACTCCTGGGCTCTCAAGATGAATGTTATGACAACCCCATGCGACCCGACAAAAATTAGTGCTAATCATATTTACCCGGCTGGAAAGTAGGCGCTAGGAAATGCACTGGAAATTGGAATTACCTGGGCGTTTTACTCCTTCTTGGGACAACCACTCCACCTGGTGGTGTGTAATATTCACCCAATTGGGCACCCCAATTGGGCAAAGATGGACAGACAGATGGAATCGTATTTCGAGTGGCGAGTATTGAAAGAAATAAAAAAAAAAACAGGGGACAAATATAAAACAACAGAACAGCAGTAATTTGGTGCAATTTCAGTCTATCGCGAGATAAATTATATTCTGACTTTGGATTGCAATTACACGGGGAGATTTATAATACCCCTCCTAACCGGCAAACTATCCACAAGGAAAAATTAATTGGCCTGTCAAAAAATTATTCTTTTCCTTCGAACGGGTGATTTTCAACTGATTCTCATCCTACAGATTTGTCCATTACATGAGAATAGCTTTAATAGCTTTCGTCCGAGGTGGGCATTAATTTGGGATTTTCGGGGGATTTCCCCTGATTGTGATGTCTTCAACGTTTCTCTTTCGGTGTGATTTTTTTTTGTTTTTATGCGTTCTTTTTTCTTCTTTGGACTACTGCGTGTAAATGGATCTTTGCATGTCGTTCAATGCAAAGGTCGACGGGAAAGAAACGAATTCGTCTAATTTAAATTGCATTACAACCGGAAATCATGACTATTTTGGGTTATTTCTTAATTTAAATATTCTAATACGCCTAAGGACTATTTACCTATTAAGTTAGATTGTTAAGCCTAAAAAAAATCATTTGCGCATTTATGAATAAATTTCGGGAAAAAAGTGGAAATTTCTGAAAAAAAAAAAAAAAACAAGAACAAACATGCAAAGTGAAGGAAACAGGAGAATCTGTATACACTCCTGTGACTGATTGAGTAGACAGTGAATGAGTAATACTCAACGAGTATGCAAATAAACTTTCCAGGACACCCTTCGGTAGTGAGTATTGCTATGGTTACAAAATCAACAACAACAATTCATCCTCTCGTCCATCCGCAAATCACCTTCAGACTCGTTTTAGCTATCTGCTCATGACCAATAAGCGCTTCTATTCATTAAAACTTTCTCGTGAGTCCAAAGCCACAACGCTTAGTTTCCCAACCGATGGAAAAGCATTTGTCTTGGAGCAATCGGAGTGATGCAAAACATATTCACTTCATTCCGTACAGCATCTGCACTGAATTCATCACGGGGTGGAAGGCTTTTCCACAAAGGTCCTGCCTGACCCCGCGACGTAGCGAATGATGGAACCGACAACCTTACGACCCACGAAACCGACCTAAGATGGAAAACTCACAACTTCATTTCCGCCTCGGTCCTTCTGAAGATCACGTGACGCTGAGGAACTTTCGTGACGTCATCGCCGCTGCTCTGACCACGCCCACTGTCGCTGTTGGATTCGCTGGTCGGCGAGGATGCTTTGATGAAATCGTTGTAAAAATGTTTCATGAAGGACACGACTGAACAGGGCTTTGAATTGCTAACCTGAAAGAGCAAAGAATAATAAAACAAAGACGTTCCACGCATCTTCCACCTAGGAGCAATTCCATTTGTTAAATTTTGTTTTAACATCCCTAACATCCCTAAAGTCCGAAGAACAAAGATTTCTTCACCAACTGGATCGATGGATTCTTGCTCCAAACTGCTGATATCAATCACCTTCGTCGGAAACTCGAATCTGGACGTGGACGTTGAGGCGATGTTGGCGATATTCGGATGGAAGAGCGTTTCCGTTTCTTCCACGTTGGCCGGGCGCCCTCCGTCGTGAGCGATATTTAAGGAGTAAAATGGCCGCCAATTCATGGCCAAGTCGTTCGAATGAGTGTAATGATTTTCAACTGCAGCCTTTTGATACTTTTTCTTGCCGAGATTTCCGAACACGCCAGAGGTCGCGTTCTTGTTGTTCTTGTTGCTGCTGCTGCTGTTGTTGGTGTTGCTGCCGGCGGTGCTGTTGTGAGGGCGTGAAAAGGCGTCGCCGGACAACAAGAGCAATTTGCTGGTCGTGTTTCCGATGTCGTTGTCGCAACTGGTGCTCCTGTGGGCGTTTTTATGGGCGCTCATCTCGTTACTGTTCTCGCGGAGTCTTTGTTTGTTCTTGATAAGGCAGATGACGGCAATGAGCGAGCTGATGAGGACTAAGATGACCGCTAGCGTGATAGCCAGAGTCTGTGCCAAATCTTCGCTGGCCAGGAGATGGTAAACGGCGTGAAGTCTGCCGCGATCGGATGGCTGCAAGCGATTCGACGACTTGGACAAAGTGCTCGACTGCGAGAGTTCATTTCTAGCGACGAGGACGAGCGTCGACGTGGAGTTTAGAGGCGGAAAGCCTTGGTCCGTTACGGACACGAGCAACTGCCTGTGGAACTCCAGAGCTTCGCGAGGTATGTGTCCCTGACTGATGTCGTTGACGTCGATGTATCTCGAAAGGAACAGCATCCCGCTAGAAGACTCCAACTCGAACAGATTGTCTTCGTTACCGCTCTCGATGGAAAACTTCAAGTTGGCATTGTGAATGAAATCTGGATCGTAAGCGGAAAGCTTGGTGATCGCAAGTCCGGGAGCCTCGTCGAGAGAGAAGTAGACGTGATCGTTCCCGGTGCTCGGAAAGGTAAAGTAGGGTGCATTGTCGTTCTGGTCTTCTACCACTATTTCTACGACGGCGCAGGAAATGATTTTGGATTTTATGGCCTGGTAGTTGCCAACTCCGAACTTGTAGTTCGTTTGAGTCTCTTGGGTTTTGCGGCTGAGATATGCGACAACGAAGAACGAGTAAAACTCGTGTTCTTCTCTGTCCAAAGATTCCGAACTCCAGATGGAACCCTTGTCTGCCTCCATGCGAAAAGGAAGGTTTGCAAATTCGAATACTGCGTGGTAAGTTGAGTTGATTCTGCACGGAGTGGTAGTCAGGAAGTACCGGAGAGTTCTCGTGGCAGGAACTTTGAAGGATTTCACTTCCACTTTTCCCAGGAAAGCTTTCGCGTTGGCGTTTTCCTTGACGCTGAATCTGTACAATTGTTGAGTGAAGTCCGTACGCTCGCTGATGACGTCGTGAACGTGTACAACGAGTTTGACTGATGCCGATCTGGGAGGACTGCCTTTGTCCGTTGCAACGACGAGGACTTCGAATTTCGTCACGTTGGGTTTCAACTCGAGCGCTCTGACGGTGCTAACGATGCCTGTACTTGGGTCGATTTCGATTAAAGGGGCAGATTTGTTTCTCGTTGACAAAGTGAAAATGACTTCTCCGTTTGCACCTTCGTCGACATCTAAGGCCGTCATTTGGATGAGCGAGGTTCCAATCGGTGTATCCTCGTTAGCGGACGAGTCGTAGGACTGCTTCATGAAAACCGGAGCGTTGTCGTTCCTGTCGAGAATCTGAACATTCAGAGTCAGACTGGAGGAGAGGGGAGGCTCTCCGAAGTCCGAGCAGTGAATAATTGCCTGCTCGCGATCGGAGACTTCTCTGTCAAAAATACGAGCGGTGATGAGCTTGAACTCGGTCTGGTACATCTGGGAGAGAAGAAAATCCCTGCTCAGTTCGTTCAGATCGGAAACATTGCCGTTGCCAGAATTTTGGAACAACTTGCACTCGAACTTTCCGTTTTGATCGCTGTCGGCATCTTCGACTGTTATGTGAGCAACGAACGTTCCTATACCTGAATTCTCAAACACCTGAGGAAGAATCTCACTTTTGGACAGATTCCTACGTGTATTTGAATCCGACTTCGACGCGTTGAAATGATTCGTTCGACCACCGTTCGAGCCCAAACCGGACTTGGACGGTTGGTTTTTATTCTTGAGCGATTGGAGGGGTTGAGACTGGGAATTAACCTTGATGACCGGTCTGTTGTCATTGATGTCCTGGAGTTTTACGAGCACCAGAGTCTGCGAGGAGAGTTTCTCCGTCTGTCCCTGATCGGTAGCGGCCACGTAGAGCATCGTGAGGTGGCCGGACTCGTAGTCCAAGGCAGCTCGAGTCGTTAACCTCCCCGTGACCTCATCTAGGAGATAGATGTCTCCGTAGCGTGACAGGGTTTCGGGGGCAAAGTGATAGCGCACGAGGCCGTTAAGACCTTGGTCTTGGTCTTTGGCACGCAGTCTCAGCAGGGTGGTGTTGATGGGAACGTCCTCCCTGACTTGGATCTCGTAGGACGAGTTGTCGAATTGCGGCACGTTGTCGTTTGAATCGATGACGGTTATGTTGATGAGCATGGTGGACGAAAGGCGTGGTTCACCACCGTCGAAGGCTTCGATCTGCGATGTACGTACGTAGCGTCAAGAGGCGCTCGAAGTGCGAGCGTTTAAAGTTTAAAGCCTTACTACCACCAAATTCGCAGAGAATGTTTCAAATCAGGAAGAGAATCGTTCAATCCACATAGCATAATTAAATGATTATTAAGTAATAATAATAATAATCATAATCATAATAATCGCAATCATAATAATAATAATAATCATCATCATCAACAACAACATCAACATACGTTTAACGTGAGACGTAAAAAGGGGACAGAGCACTTCGGGTCGTAGTGAATCGCCATGACATAAACATGTCGCGTACCGAAAATCGACTCATTCCATCTTTAAAATCTTTCACGTCCGAGATTTTTGTTGACTCAAAATGATTTAAATTGAAAACTAACTGTTATCCTTTGTTTACTAACTGTTATCCTTTGTTTACATTTTGGACTAAAAATTAGGATTAAAATTTAATCCTCAAAAAAAAGTGTAGAATTAGAAATATTAATTGTTCGATTTTCTAAGAAGTTTACTTTTAACCAAACACTTTTTTTTGTGACGCGGAAATAAAAACGTAATTTTAAAACGCAATTAAAATTAAACAAACGTGTGCGAATGCAAAACTATTTGTTGTTGATTTGAAAAATGGAGTCAAAGCAAATGTCACGTTTAGCAACTTGTCCCTCGACACCTCATTTGGTTCTTTCTCTGTTCACTGCACGTGGGTATATTTTCAGAGTGGATACCGCACTGCATGGTTATCGCAAAGACTATCACGTCTCATGGATATCTAATGGATATCACACGAGCACGGTTAAAAGCTTAGAAATTGAGACCAGCGAGAAGGATTTGCAACAGCAACGAAAATCCTCGTACAATTCTCCTGTTAAAACCGAATAATCTGCTTCTTTCCCCAACCTCACGTGAGAAATTCAAAAACAAAAAAAAAAACCAAACAAAACAAGACAAAACTACTCAACTCTGCCCTCAATCGTCCTATATGTCCTGTTAGTTTATAATAAAGATAGCTGGCGCCAACGCACAAAATCGACTCCAACCGTATGTCATCTGCGCGATCTTTTCCTAGACCTTTCGCACACCTGGAAATGATTCCAGCCTCAGGCCGTCACCCCTCAGAACACGACTTGGCATCAGAATGCACACGGATCTCCTCCCATGAATTTCGTCCATCTCGTTCATTAATAAAAATGCAATGCATTCGAACCACACGATCCTTTTGTCGCATTCCGGCATCCACTCTGACTTCACAAGAGAGTGAGCTCTTCGTTCTAATCTCGATGTAGAGTTCCACCAGGCAATGTTCCATGAATAAGCAGTTTTTATGGAACTTACATCATCATAATTCTGGAGGCCATTCTTGTCGGATGTCTCTTCAAGGGTTGTGTAAACAATATCAAACAATGTTAACCTCCTGCCTCCTATGTTCTACAACGTCTGCAAATCCAAATTTTTTTTTCTGGACGTGCAGGTTTTCATTCAGGCGCTCCCGAAACTCGTTCAAATTCATTTCACGCACGACAAGAAAGAAGCGGGTTCAATTCAAACAGCTTGGTTTTCGAACAAACCTTGAAAATGTAAACGTCCCTAATCTCCCGATCCAAGTGGTTCTTGAGGGACAGTCTGAGGTGACTGGAGGTGGCGGTGGAAAGGTGATTTTGTCTCGAATGATTTGGCATCGCCAGAGATTTCGACGTCTGGAGATCGGTCGATCTTCCGACTAGGATTTCCTGCGATCCTGACGAGACGACGACACTGCGCTGTTGCATCGGTAGCAACTCGAAGCTGTCCTGGGGCGGGACGAGTCTGTATCCGTAGAGTCCATTCCTGCCGCTGTCAGGGTCCGTGGCGTCAGGGAGGACAAAGGAAGCGCCAGGTTCGGCGGTTTCGGAGACCTCGAAGTGTTGCGAGGAGGTCGGAAAACGAGGTGCATTGTCATTCGAATCAATGATGTGGAGGCGGACTTTGATGATCTTCAGAGTCGTAACTGACTTGATAACCACGTCGACCTGGAAAAACGTGGATTTTTAACTTTACCCTATTGTTTACAATTAAGTCTTGAATAGGAGAAAATTTAGAAACACGGAAAGGTAATTTGAATGCTTTTAGTAAAATCTCAAAGGAAACGCGAGTTTTTCTTTAGGAAGAGGATTCTCATTGTCTTTGTTTTTCTCGGTTAAAAATCGCAAACTTAATCTCTATTTTTGAAGATTAATTTAGAAATTGAATGATTTAATCTCTGAATAAGCACTAAGAGGCAAATAATAAAATAGAATAAAGTAGAATGAAGGAAAAACAAAGAAATAACCAAAAAAAAAACACCCAAAGATGATCGCAATTTATCGGAGCTGGTGAGACTAATCCTGAAATCGTAGCCTCTTACTCAGAGGGGAGTATGGGCCGACTTACCTTAATGAAACAGTCCTCTTCTGCCGCCAAACAAATTGCTTCCCTGTCAATGACGCCGCTTAAGTGTATGATCCCTGACAGCTCATCCATACTGATGTTCTTCCTCAGATGAGATGGAATGGCCAGGAAGTTGCACTTCACCTTGCCAATGACTTTCGAGCGCTTGATCTCCTTGGCTATGACGTCGCAGGTCGGCTGTTTCGACGGCTCCAGGTTTTCGGTGAAGTGGCAGTCGAGAACCGAGTCTCGTCTGTCGACGCTTTCCGATGTCACCGGCGTCAAGACAAACTTGACGAGAAGAAAGGAAATCAGGAAAATGTAACCGGCGGACCTCATTCTGCGATCGTAATGAAGACGAATAGTCTTTCCACTACGATTAATTCAGCATCGGAGGAACCATTCCGACGACTGGAAGGAACGGAAGGGAATTTCCAATCCGAGCGGAGATTCTAATAAAGTAGCCGACTGACGCAATTGTCGCGTTCATCCTCATTAGCATTACGATTCTTCCCAATTAAGGAAACATCTTTTTTTCCACGTGTTCTTAAAAACGACTCCCGAATTTCTCCGATAAAAGCAGGTCGGTGCTGGCAAAATGTCAAAGCAATTACGTAGCGACACGAGATCCACTTCCAGCCTGTTATTTCCAGATCCGTGCCAGGTTGTCATCCGGAGTAGAGTGTTTTTTGCGACCGCCTCGCTCGATTGAGCGCCAGTAGCACACGTCAGAAAGTCTTCCAGGTTTTTAGGGCCTCGACGCTTTAAAGCGGAACGCGCACTGCGCGTCCCTCGGTCGGATTTTAAATCCTTTCCACCACACGCCAGCAGTTATTGCCTCTCCGGTGCACGTCGCCATGGAAACCGGCAAGGAAACGGCGGTTGTCTTCGACGTTGTCAATTGAAATAATTGAGAGATCGATCAACAATTAGGTGCTCAATTGTGAATAGATAAAAAAATGTTCATCTCTATCTCTCAAATGATAGTTTTCTTCGAGTTCCTTTTGAATGAAAACTTGAAAACATTTTTATGTGGAACGACATCTTCGTAGTCCAATGAATGAATTTCCGTCGAAGATATTCCGCGATTATTTCCTTTTTAAATGAATTATTTATCAATAATTAATTAGACGTCGAACGATTCGAATTAATGTCTCCAAAGATTCAGCCTCTTACATTTTCCCATTAAATTGTCCGAAAGGGGAAGTCATTGAGTTTGCACAGCGTGGAAGCTTTTTTTATGGACCATCACAAACTCAGCGTGAAGATAGTTACCGAAAATATCCTAAATTGTATTTTACAAACGAATAAACAATATATTCGTGCAAAATATTTAACCTTTCTAAATAAACAACCTTTATTACAAATTACGAACAATTTGTGATAGCAATTTAGCCAGGCTAAACAATTAATAATTCCGGCCAAATGAGCCGTGTTAGGGATCCTAATAAAGGTGTTGCATAAATTCTCATCAGCTCCACGCAGGTGGGACCTTCCATGTTTTTCCATTAATATTACAATTTATACGAGAAAACAGAGTAAATAAGCAAAGGAAAAAAATACTAATAACATTTTGTCGGTCGAAATAAGAAATTAAAAACGCACCCATCCCTTTTCGATTGTTTTTGCGTGACGCGCTCAGTGTTTCCGTCTGCGGACGTTTGAAGAAGTCTGCGTACGGAGGGCGCGTGATCTGAAACGCTTTTATTTTGCACTTCCTACTGATAAATATTTCACTTTGTATTTGTTCTTAAATTATTTTAAACCTCATTTCGGAAGACATTCCGGCGTGGCTTTTCGGAAACTCGCCGTTCTTGCGTCTCGTACTTAATTAAACGCCGGTCCGAGTGCAGAACGCCAAGAATAATGGAAGTGTTTCATTCACTCACCTCGGAAGAAATATTAAACTTTAATTTCCTTAATGAATTTTTTTGCAGGGTGAAAGTTTTCCGCGTCGCTTTTTCAAAAATTCGTTTCCTTCTGCCTCGGTTTGCTCGGTGTCAACCGCATTCTGCGCTTCTAAAGAAGACGCATTTTCTCTGCTTATTTTCTGAGCTCCGACGAGACTCGCCAGAAATGACATGTTACTTTGCTCCGCCGAATTGTCCAGAGTTTCAGAGTTTCGTGTGCCGTTGGACGTTGTTTTTCGGTGCAAATCGTACGTACGATTAGAAGAGACATCGAGAGAATTGAATGTTTAAAATCTAATGAGAAAACGTTCCGCTAATCCTGCCTGGAGAAGAGTACGCATCCGGGTCGCCTCATCGCTCTTTCATACCCGAGTTACTCACTTGAAAGTTGTGTTCGACGTTGCACGCTCCCAAGTTTTGATGCCTCCATTCGTTCATCGCATCGATCAGACGATCGATCAATCACCGAATCACGGATCAGACTTTCAAAGGATCTGGCGCTCGGAGATTTAAATTTTCAATGGCACGCCTTCTCTCCAGGTATTTTCACTCCATCCGGAGATTACTACTTGATCACGTCCGGCGAGGCAAGAGGAAAAGCGAGATAAATAAAACAGGAGAAGGGAAGGTGTGACTAGGCATGCTGGTCCACGAGAAGATAAGGCGATATTTGTTTTATTGGGGGACTATTTCATTTGCTAGTCGTGCTCCATTCATCACTCGGTCCGACGGCAGAACTTGGCCGGACCGCGGGATTCCGTCCCGCCCCATGTCCGGTGGTTTGCTTGCGATAGAGATAAGAAATTTAAATAAAACATTGCTTAGAGTCTTCCTTGAAAGCCACAAGTGTTTCGTTGACAATGGCGACGATGGATCACGCAGAAGCCCGGGGAAATAATATTTGAATGGTAATTCAAAATTAATGTCCCTTCTTTTTGCCAAAAACACCCGCGACGTGTTCGGATGTCGTTGAATCTTTTCAGAGAAATTTGTTTGCACTTCGACGACTCTTTTCTCTCTCTTTTTCTTCGTTGATTCAAATTTTTAATTTATCTAGCGAAGAAGGTTTTGTGATAAAAATTTATTTCTCTTCGAGCGAAGGGCGAAGACATCGGACACCTCACGAATATGTTAAAATCTTCGGAGCCAAATTGGGCCCTCGAGATTTCCAAAGTCTGTTGGAGGCAGATTCATTTCGTTTCGTGTCGGAAAATTCGTCAAAACTGGAGTCGCTTAGACGCGAAGTGGACACGTTTTAATCTTTCAAGTTCTACGATAGAGGAGCTTGGGTGGCTTTTGGGGAGGAGTTTAATTGGGGGGGAAGGTTGATGAGTGTGGGGTGTTTATTGATTTTCCAGGTCTCATTTGCTGTTCTGTACATCGTCGCTAATTAAGTTTGTCAATATTTTCAGCGCTTTTCTTCCGTTTCGGTTCCGTCGTTCAGTTCATTCAAAATTTCATTTAAAATTAAAATCTATTTCGCGATTAAACCGATTAAAACGTTTGAATATTTCCTCTCGTAGATTAACTCACAAAATCCTCTGTGTACATCCCACGGTCTCGGGTGGCGCATAATGAATGACTACAAAGTCTTTAAAGATTCGAATTGGAAATTTATAATTAGCGCCGGAAGAAATTAATTAAATTCCAAGGATACGTGGGTGATCTCGTGGAGGCCATGGAATGTGAAATTGTAGCAGGTGTCCGTAAATCTGAACGGTTCTGTCCACTTAGTAGCGTGCATTGCATAAATCTTGTTATTTATAATAGATTTATGATCCCTGGTGTACTCCAAACTACTACGGGTTCATTTATGGCAGTTTGTGTGTACGAACTTTAAGAAAATTTGATTTGATTTATGCTATTAAATGTTAATAAATAAATGAATAAATCAATTATTTTCAATATCGGATGGAAATAAAAGTTTGAATTTAAGGAACGTTTCTTGTTTAAAATTGCTCAACGGCTCCATAATCTTCATGAATTCGTTTTCTGAGAACGGAGCTTCTCCAGCGTTTTAGAGTTTGTTACACAAAATGCCTTTAAAGAAATTTCGGACAAAATGATTTCCCACACTTTTATGGTTTATTTGAATTTATTTCGGAGTTTTTCTTCTTTTTTTTTAAGTCCCGTAATTATTCCATAATTCCAGGGATTCTGGATTTTACGTACGCGACAAATATTTTTGTCGTTGCTCGTGGCAACTGCTTATAATTGCTCAAAAATCATTTGCAAAACTCAGAACATTTTCAGGACGATTCGAACGATAATACGAAAGATTTTCAAACTTTTACAAACAAATTGCAAAATAAATTCATCAAAAGTTTTTTATTTTTTTAAATAAATAAATATTTAAGTTCTAAATCGACGAATTGATAAATCGATAGATCTTTGTTAAACGGAAGGAAATGAATTGAAAATATTTCCGTTTTGAAAATTCGAAAAGGGATTGCTTGGGCGGCAATTCATCACAACGTCTGACATCTGACGTGTGCCACGGAAATATTAATTAATTCCTTAATTAATTAAATCCTTAATTAATAAACCACGTCAAACATTCATTCACTCGAGAGGAACAATTTATTTCATCTGAGTGAGAGCACTTCAATTTAGGATTATATTTAGTAATTTATTTTGGAAATAATTTTAATATTAATGTCGTCTTATAAATGCTCGAGAATAACCAACAATAAATTTGTAACGTATCTTTAAAAATACAAAACTTTAGATTTAAGAAAACTATGGAAGCTATTTAAAATTTAAGTCCCAAAAAAGTAATCGATCTGAGATTAATTTCTTTCTGTGCTGAGGAGTACTAACGAATATCGTTTAATGAAATCTAATATTCTCTATTAGCAAGTAAATTAAAATTAATTATTTTAAAATAAAAAAAAAATATTTAAAAAAAATAGGTTTAGGTTTTTCCAAACTAGCTGCTTCTACATTGGTTCGTTTTTCCACGCACAGCAACAACAACAACAACAATAATAATAATAATAATAAACACCAGCAATCCTCAACACTCCATCAAATAGCTTATCAAGGCGCACGAATACTCCTTGAATTTCTCATTAATTTCACATTAATCCGGCATCTAATGTGGAATACACACGAACATCGATGCTCACGATGGAAAGGCACTGATGAGCAGAAAGGCTGGCAATAAATTTTCCATTAATAACTGCAGGTTATCAGCTCAAAACGGAGCTTTAAATTAAATCTTCGATCCTTATTTCAGACGATTGAAATAAATTGCAAAAAAAAAAACAAACTAAATAATCGCAACAATTTATTTCTAACTTATTAATAAAATTCTCAGCTCTCAGAGGGACATAATAATATTTCAAGGTGTCATGAATATTGAAAATATCGATTCGATATCTCTTTCAACCGGGGTCAAGCAATCACAATCGTCCAAAAGCTTACAATCAACTCCCAGAAGATTAATTATTTGAATATTAATTTATTATGATAATTTATTATGACATCATTATCTGCATATTTTATGTTGATTAGATATAAACAGGAAATTATTAAACATCTGAGACATGCAAACGTAGAAACAAAATTAAGAAGACTTTTCTCAAATAACAAATCTTTAGGAATTTAAATAAAGTTAATAATTTTATTCCATAAAGTTGTTATGTTAATGATGTTGTGATTTAACGTGGATATTTGCATTTTCTACGTTGAGACCAACGTATTGAGGGCACATGACCTGTTGTTCAAATGGAAAATACATGAAGTTTTCCAAGATTTTGTTTTCCTTTCAGTTTCTATGGATTTCCACGCGTACATCCTTATGATTGTAGAGTTATTATTAAATTTAATGTTAATTAAATTAATTAAAATAATGATAATTAAATTTAATGAAAGTTATGTAACAGCAGACATCAACAAGTTACAGTGCTGGTGATGATAAGCGATGTTCGTTGAAAGGGACACCCATTGGAATCGTTATGTTAACTGAGGTTAATGAATACTGATTTATGTTAATGTATCAACACACAAGCACACAACAACAAAACAACAACAACATCAACAGCAGCAACAACCTGAAAACCAGGCAATGGAACTAATGCACAAAGACAAGTTATTGGAGCGTACGATCCTTGAGGGACGATCCGACGTGGCTACCATTGAGACTTTCCATGCCACCATTTTTATTGCTCCCATAAAGGGACACAAAAGAATTTCATAAAATTTCATTCAGCGAACAAAACCTTCTTTGCTTAAAAAGCGTAGGCCTTAAATTTAAACGAAAGAAGAAGGATTGGAGGGATTTATAATGAGCTGAAACGGCTTTTGCCGTTTCCTTGTCCATCAGACTTTGTCCTGGAGATGTTAAGGTTTTTATGGTTACCTGTTTTATTGAATTTGACGTGTTAATCGTAATTTTGTGAGATTAGTTTTACAATCAATTTTTTAATCGATTCAGTGCAGTTGTTTTTTAATGAAATTTTAATGGATTTAATAATAAAAAAAAACAAATTCTTGATATTTGACAGTCGATAAAGTTCCTGCTTTGGTCCATCAACATCACCACCAACAACAACAACGTGGTGCAAGAAATCATTTGCAGTTCGGGAATTAAATTAAAATTCGTATTTTAACGTAAAAGAAGAAAAACCGAGGATCATCATCAGGAGTTGGACGGCCATTCAAACCTTAGTAGACCACCCACATTCTCAAAATGTGGTTCTGTCAACATGGCCGGTCATGATAACGATGGTTCCACTGTAGATGAACACTACTTCTGCTGCCGATGATGATGATGATAATGATAACAATTTCCGGCCAAATATTTTGCGTCGTGAAAATATATTCTTTATTTTCCAAATGAACAACAACACATTTGAACGAATTAAATTTAATATAATCGATAAAAGAAATGAATTAAAAACAAAATTTAATACTAATTCTGAAGAGGCTCTGAAAGTTGAGAATTATTATTTAATCGATATTAAATTCATTCTAAAGTTCGATGATAAATGACATTTTCTCATGCGATGGCGAAGCTTTTGATCTGGGGAGGATAATGACAGCCTGGGTCCTGTCATCCAGGGCATGAAATCTGGGTCCTGTCATCCAGGGCATGAAATCTGGGTCCTGTCATCCAGGGCATGAAATCTGGGTCCTGTCATCCAGGGCATGAAATCTGGGTCCTGTCATCCAGGGCATGAACAAATCTAATTGTCCTCTTTGGCGTGACGTGAACTCTCTCTCTCTCTCCTTTTCTATCCAAAGACTCTTCAAGATCGTGACAGGAAATCGATTGGCATCGGGTTTTGCAAATCATTGGTTCCTTATTATCGACCGTTAGTTTGTTTACACGAAAAGGTGCTTTTCCAGTCAAGGTGGTGTGGCTTCCGAGTAGGAAACAAAAGCAGAAACGAAGGTGAAAACTATTCGCTGAATGGAATTCCAGATGATCGATTCAATCAGGTCACAATCTTTCGACCCGAACTTTGACCTAACGGTGCTGCTACCAGCCCCACGGGCAATCGACTCGGATGACGTGGACCATCGTTTGTGTGTGTGTGTGTTGGAGGTCGATGGAAATCACTGGAAACAGTTGCAACTGCTTCCAATAATCCTTCCAGCTGAAAGGAATGAATTGACTTTTCGTCATTCACCTCCTCAATGGCAACCAATATTTCCCTTGGTTTATTATCCGTCTGAACCACTCATTTCGTGACAGTGAGTGATAAAATATTTTGAAGTTATTTAACGATTTGTAATCATAATAATAATTATTATTAATAATATTATTATTATTGATTTTATTATTAATACTATAAGTTAATAAGGAGATGTTTGCAAGGGTCACAATTTTCTACGCATTTTCCTTTTTTAAAAACTATTTTTCATTTTCTTTCTTTCTTTCTTTGCAAATTCAAGTCTCGAGTTACGTTTGATCGACGAGCGACGTCACTTTGTTCTTCAATTGACTCCTGATCAGAGACTTGGTGAAGATGTCTATCTTGAGTTTGTGCAGGGACTGAAAGGACGACCTCCTGCCATGGAGAGACACGTGTTGTCCGTCGGGCGCTTGGAAGGTATCACGGTGGATGTCGTTGTTGTTGTTATTATTGTTGTTGTTGCTGTTGTTGTTGTTGTTATTGCTTTGATTCGTGGCTAGCGAAGTGGAAGACTGAAGTAGATTCTCCTCGAGATTCTCCAAGAATTGCTGTCGGTTTCCGGTCGCCATGGCTTCCAGCTGCTTCCGGCGCTTCTCCAGGAGTTGAAGGACTCTGTCTCTGGTTTCGCAGACGACGACGCAGGAGAAGACGATGGCGAAACTGCCGCAGCTCATGACGACTGGGCCGATGTAGATGAGGTACTTGAGTTTCGACTCTTCGGCATGAACCTCTTCTCGGAGGTCCAGAGTCGGTTCGACGGAAGACGTGGTCGTACAGTCGTCCTTGCAGTCGGGAACCGGAGTCATTTCGATACTCCGGCCTTCCTCAGTTGCAGGCGAAGGACCTGGACTAGCGGTCCTGTTGACGTGGGGAACTGACGCTTGTTTGACGAACGTCATCTGGGATGACCTCTGGGATGCGTTTCGGTTTTCGGCTTCGTATCCGAGGATGCAGAGGGTGATTCCAATGCAGATGATGACGATGCCGACAAGAGTGGCCACGAGGGCTTGCCAGATGAAGGGCACGTAGAACTGCTGCTGTTGTTGATGGTTCTTTGCCGTCTGGGACTTTCTCTCCTTTTCCAACTCCAACTGTTGTTGTCTGTAGACGTGGTAGTTGGCAGAGGGAAGTTTGTAGAGGTGGAGCTGGACTTTCTCTGATGCTTCTCCAGCCGAATGACCTGGATATTCGAGTTTTTGTTGGAAAATAATTTTTTTTTAATGAAATTATTATTTAATTCCAAGTAGTTTATTTTCGTAAAACAAGATTATGAGTTGTTTCTTAATGTAATGTAATGACATTTGTTTGGATTGTATTCTTAGTTCAATGGTTGAAAGTTTCATCTCTGAATTTCTTGTCTTCCTTACTGATTTATTAGCAATATTAAATGTTATTTATATCGTAAATATGCATCAACAATAATTTTACAAACAACAAAGTTTACGTTGAATAAAGCAAGTAATTATTTTCCATATATTTTGTTTAAAATTATTTTATTTTAATAAATTTTATTCCTATTTTATTGAATCGGTCAATAACTCGTTCGAGTATTGCACAATTTGTTTGGAAAAAAAGAAACAATTCTTTTAATGTTGAAATAAATTATTTATAATAAAGTAATTATAATATACTTAATGAATTAAAACATATTTGAAATATAAATAACATATTTAAAAATATTACTTATCTGCTGGTAAATAATTTTTTTAATATTTTGATATTGTTTGTATTTATAATCACAATATTTTTTATATTTATAAAAATCTTTAAAAGTTCACGCTATTATAATTATTTTACTAATTATAAATACTATATTGATAAAAAAATTAAAACATATTTTAAAATATTACTTATTTGTTTACAAATGACTATAATTAATAATAATAATAATAATTATTATTATTATTATATTACATTATAATATTAATATTATAGTAACTAATATTATTATCACTTAATATAATAATGTACTATTCATAATAATAACAATTATGTTTATATATATTAATAATAATAATAATAATTATTATTATTATTATTTATTATTATTATTATTATTATTATTATTATTATTATTATTATTAATTATTATTATTATTTTTAAGAACGTGGAATGGAAGATTGAGACCAGAAATGAAAATGCAGACCCGCTGATGGTGATGAACAACTTGGACGATGTAAGTTGGAGCGGTTGGCGCTTCTCAGAATCCTTCCCGCTGTAAACATTCTCGTCTGCCTGTAAATTGAATTTACTGTAAAACCGAATAATGCTCCCCGTTTGTGCTTTTCAGGTAAACAATTCTACGCAATTGTTTCAAGGCAGAAATTGCCGAGCATTTTTCTCAGAGAATGTATTTTAAGAGCATTTTAAAAGCATTTTAAAGCATTTTGATTGCGAATTGTGAGCGATAATACGGCGTGGGCATGTCTTATTAGGGAACATGATTTTATTCCAAACGTTCTTGATAACGATCACAATCTCGACAATGATTTACTTTCCTACTTTATCATTTATTTATTTCAATTTTTCTTATTATTTATTTATTTATTGTAGTGGTTACCAACAAGTTGAGTTTATTTAAATTTAAACCATTAATCTGCATAATTTATAATCATCATAATAAGACTATCATCTAAGTTTATAATCATAATAACATGACCATCACCTGAGGTCGTAGCGAAACCATCATCGTCGTCATCGTCACCGTCACCGTTATCAGTTTTCATCATCATCATCATCATCACCATCATCATCATAACGATTCAAGGGTGCTGGATGATAAATGTAAATGAGATCGTAATGTTTGCATGGAAATGGTTTGCACCCAAATTGGGGGGTTGCAGCTTCCATGGATCGATAGCATTCCTTCCAGCAAATCCCTCTACCTTCGGACGACGAGAAGAAGGATACAGATGGAGACAGCAGTTACACGTCAGGCTCGATAATTAATCCATTTGTTTATTTATTTATGGGTTAATATTTTTATAATTCATGTGTGTTATTTGTTTATTTATTTGTTGTTTTAATTTGATAATCAATCCGCTTGTTAATAAACGATATCGTTTAATAATTTAATAATTGTTATTATATTTTTGAAATTATCATAATTATATTATTTACAAAAAGTGAAATTATTAATAATAAATATAATATAATATAATATAATATAATATAATATAATATAATATAATATAATATAATATAATATAATATAATATAATATAATATAATATAATATAATATAATATAATATAATATAATATAATATAATATAATATAATATAATATAATATAATATAATATAATATAATATAATATAATATAATATAATATATTTAAAAAATATAAAAGAAAAGTCTCCGTTATTGAAGGCCAGGAATGTTTCATGAAAGGACATTGAATGAGTTGGAGAGGTTGTCAAATATTTCAAAAATAAAATAAAAATAAACCAAAATATTATAAATTATATTCATCACCCATACGACTAAATATCAATTTAATTCAAAATTATTATTATTAATAAATTATAAAAATATTAAAAAATATAAATAATAAATAAAATGTTTTAAACTATATTTATCATTGATTTGACTGCTGAATTACAGCATATAAATAAATAAATAAATAAATAAATAAATAAATAAATATTTATTTATTAAATTATATTTCTAAATTTAAACGTTATTATTAAATTATATTATTAAAATTACTTCAATGCATTTGCTCGGAACAAACACAATGGCATCTTTGAAAGCAATTTTCGGTTTATTTTTAAATCATTTTTATTATTTTATTTTCGTTTTTAAATT
>CM067528.1:3607500-3660000 GCA_034509925.1 Hirudinaria manillensis | reverse complement strand
TTTCATAAACTGCTCGAAATATTTCCGAGTATCTTGGACTCAATGATAAGGAAAACGCTGGAAAAGGAAGAACAGGAAGAAAAATAAGCACGTGTAAACTCTGGAGAAGAATTTTTGGCCACTTTCCAATCTCGCTGTCAGATTATGAACGATTGTAAACCACTGCAGAGAAAACAAAAATGTACCTTTGTAAAGACAAATCAAATATGAATCGATTTGCGAATTATGAAATGAATAATAATAATAATAATAATAATAATAGTAATAATAGTAATAATAGTAACGGGTTATTATTACATTAACAGATAAGATCAACTTCAACCCAAATTTGTATCGATTTACAATCAACTACACGCATAAAGTGAGTCAAAAAATAAATGTTTATAGGCAGAAAAAATCAACGATTTAACGCAAAACCATCGCCATTTCTTGTACAATTTGCCCTCAAAATCCTCGTAAAGAGTTCACGTGATTCACAGCTCACCAGCGAATTTATTGCATCAATTTTCTCCGCACTGCATCCTGACCAACCGGAACAACCAACCTTCACTTTCATATCCTCGAGGATATTAATTATGCCGACCAGTCACAATTAAAATGGAGAAATGAATTCGAGTTTTTTATTCATTTATTTATTATTTCACTTTATTATTTGCCTTAAATGACCACATTTAAGACCGATGCAGGAATAATATTTACATCTAGTACGAGTAACAAATCATAACTATTTATAATTTCTGAATGAGTGCTGATGATGATGATGATGTTGTTGATGATTAATTATTTATGAATTATTCAAAACTATTTATAATTTCCGAGTGAGTGCTGATGATTATGAGTATTTATTTATAAATTATTCATAAATATTTTATAATTTCTGAGCGATTGCTGGCCATGTTTCTGCTGTCGTCGCAAGGAGACGCTGCCTTGGTTTGTTTAATGGACAATTTACTCTGCCTCGGACGTCTCTGATGTTTGCTTTGTTTATGTCCTCCGTTGCTAAGCAACGAGCAACAAGATCTCCAATCAGCTCATTCTTGTCACGCTCCTTCTTATCAGTGACCGGTAAGGCGTTCTAAAAATAAACCTCTTGGAAATTCCAAGAAAATGATTCTAGTGGGATAAACACAACAGTCTTACCTAAAGAACTAAAGACGTTTTTGTGTCTGATGATACTACGTGTTTGTATCTTGTGTTTGTATCTTGTATCATAAATTGCGACAGCTTAGCACGAGTGATATTTTCTTGTCATTTTCGTAGTTTTTAAGCTAATATTGTTAAATAAATAAAGAAATTTATTGGAAATAAATATTGGTAAAACTCCAAAATCTCGGGAAAACTAAAAAAAAATATTCTCCTGACGAAAGGGAAACCGAACATAAAAATTGTTCGAACGAACGAAAGTTCAAAGTTCAGCACCGATGCCGGTTGTCAGGCATGAGTCATCGAAATATGGATTGAATTTCAATCGTACGATGGTTTCAATCATGATTACTTCAACCGTGTGACAATCGCAAGAAGATAATTATTTCTTACATTTCATATCTAAATTTTAAAATTATTTATTTAACTTGTTTTGTTGGCATTTATGTATTAACTATTGAAAAAGACACTCTCGATATATATTAGAAATCCTAACTTATGTTGATGACGACGACGACGACGATGACGATAACGATGACGATGAAGATGACGATGATGATGCTCACGATTAATTGAAATGCAATTCTAATCAGTTATTAAATGAAATTAATCCAATAATTTCATCGAAATTATCGGACGAAAAGTGTTTAAATAAAGAAAAACAAACCTCGGGAAAAGCCGAGAATTCCAAAGAATAAAAAAAAAGGTTTCAGCGAATAGAATTTTAATTCCAACTGGTAATTGGAACTGTCAGATGCCGACGGCGCGTGATCGAACGAAAGTGAAGCTTCTTTCACGTGGATATTGAAATGTATGATTTGAAGAAATTCGTTCAAAAAGTAAAAACAAATAAATAAAAATATAAATAAATTAATAAAAATAAATAAAAGATTCAAAAAACCATTCGCTGGTGCTTCGATGAGACCCATGTGGTTTTAGGAAGGAAATGTAGAATTTAGGAGTGGAAATTCCCCCCTTTCCTACCCAAGATGTCTCGACTGGCCATTGAGCAACCCACCCAATATGTCTCGATGAATCATTGACCATCCGCGCAGCCAACGTACACAGAAAAAATGAAGAGTTGAAGGGACTATTACTATTACAAGAGGTTCCAAATCCTTGCCAGAGATTTCCTCATTAAGCGAACAGCTTCAAACCAGTGGTGCGCAAAAGATTCCCTCCACTCTCAAATCCTACCCACCATCCGTGCGATCTCTTAACCCATACCCCCCTGGTGCGACCCTGGGCTCCATCCACCCACGGCCAAGGTGTAGGGTTGAAGAGTTATATGTCGTGGAAGGCAAGGATTTCTATTGAATGGACGTGGTCAAGTTGTTCGGAAATGTTCTGAAAAGATTGCATTGTATTGTTGTTTTTGTCAGTGCTAGAAAAGATGTATTGAGTATATATTGTTGTTAGAAATGATGGAGTGATTGTATTGTTTCGCTGTTATTGTTGGGAAAAACGTAGCGATTATATTGTATTGTGTTTCTGGAAAAAGATAAAGCGATTGTATTGTATTGTTGTTGTTGTCGTTGTCGTCGTCGTCGTTGTTGTTGTTGTTGTTGTTGTTGTTGTTGTTATTGATGGTTCCAGAGAGACTCAAGTCACGTAGACGTTGAATCGTAATCACGTGACGAGGTGTGCTGGCAGGGAGATAGTGATTTTATTTTTGCAAGGATTTTTTAGACATTTTAATTATTAAGTAAAAATTTAATTTAAATGATTTTTAATAATTTAATCTCATCAAGAGATTAGCAGAGCATAATTCATCGATCTTTTTAAACCAATTATTTTATTACATCGTATTATTTCGTCTTTAAGATTCCTGTTATTTTCAATTAGTTTCACAAACCAACCTTCAGTTGTCTGTCAGATTCCAACGAACATTGAGACTTGTTTCAACAGACAATCAAAGCTTCCAGTCAATAAAATAAATAAATTAATTAATTAATTAAAGAAATAAATAATAATAATTCCTCTTTAAAATGTCTCCAACGATATTATCCTCGATCCGCGATAGAATTTAATTATTAATCTGAAATTATTAATTATTATTATTATTATTAATTAATATTTTAAATAAATTCGTGTAAATATTAGAGAGCAAGTGGCAATAACTGAACGATCGCAACCATCCGAGCAGCTTTTAATCCATGACTTTCCTCGAATTGGAAAACACGAAGAGTTTTATAAACGCTTGCAACGCCTGGAAACCTTCGTACAACTTTTCCACGTCAGATCCACTGGAAGATGTTTTGTGGATGCGATGCCGTCCCTCCGATGATGTCCTCCTCTTCCTCCTCCTCCTCCTCCTCTTCCTCCTCCTTTTGTGACGTTTTCAAAGCTTCCGCGCGGTTGAAATTTCAATCACCAACCATCGTTCAAATATCGGGTGTCTCTTTTGTGTTGGTGCTTTCTCAGCGATTCAAATTGCTTGTTTCCTTTCATAGAAGAGAGAGAATAATAATATTAATAATAATAATAATAATACTAATAATCGTAATCATAATAATAATAATAAATTATAATTAATATGACATTAAAATTGATTTTGAAAACTCGCTGAAGAATCGATTCACCGTGTTGGATCGAATGAAGAGAAAATTGATTCCTTTGAAATTTTTACAAAATAATATCGAATTAAAGCAAAAATATTAAAATTATAAATATTTTATTCTGAATTTTTTCACACACACAAAAAATAAACATTTAAAAATGCAGCGAATGAACAGTTGTTGTTGTTGTTGTTGAAAATTCGCTGGAATTGAAATGCTTAGACCAGGAGATGTTAAGAGTATCCAATGAACATCGCAGCCTTAATGACGTCACAGTCTGCGTTCATCTCAACGTCATCATCGTCTGCTCTCGTGACTCCGGAAGCGCGGGAGAGGCTGATCACGTGATTTATGGAAATGATTGAAACTGATTGAAAAGGGAGATTGAAACTTGTTCTCGATCAATCAGACTTTCGTGACTTTCAATCAAAATTAAGAGCTAGATAAATTCAGCATTTTTTTTTCATCCAGGTAAGAAACAAACTTGATTGAAATCCGTCTTCAATCAGACTTTCTTGACTTTCAATCAAAATTAAGAGCTAGATAAATTCCAGGGAATTTTTTCTGCAGAAATCAATCGAGTCCTAAAAACTTGAGTAACAACAATGAAGTAATAAGTGAAGGCGGGAATTTTTGTGCAAACGTTTTTAACTTCTCGAAGGTTACAGTTGAAACTTGTTAGGAAAAATCATTGTTGATGATTGATGGTTGATTGTTGATGATTGGTTTTATGTGTGGTTAATTGAATAAATGTACAATTTTCAGAAATATTACTTAAATTATTAATCACATCAGTTGCAATAAACCTGCATTCATCCTCCAAACAATCGATTTGTTTTTAGTTATAAATTAAATGTTTGCAACAAAAATTGTATACAATACAATCAAATTTGATAAACAATCGATTCGTTGTAGCGATAAGATTTTCATAAAATTCTTTTTAAATAATAAAATTCTTTTTAAGTAATAAAAAATAATTTTAATATAAATAAATACAAAACTGATACAAAAGAAACAACATAATCAAACACAAAGGAATTGACGGCTAATTGTATTTACCTTGATTAAAATGAAAAATAATTTTTATTCACATCAAAAGGGACGCCTCCTATTGGCTGAGACGGTTAGGGCACATTTGTTTGACCAGCGTACGACCGTACACAAGAACGGTTTCCATGGATACCAGAAGGAATTCGACGGACACCTGGTAAAAGCTGCTTAATATTCATGGATGGATTGTTTAATTATTCATGATTCCATTACTTAATCCGGTTCTTCTATCTATCCGCACGGGTTTACGAACGCTGTTTTACGATCCAACTGTGCATTGTAGGGTCGCACCAATTACTGCACATTAATGTGAATAATTTCAAAAATAATTTTAATTGCAATAAATGATCTTATTCAATAATAATAATAATAATAATAATAATAATAATAATAATAATAATAGCATTAACATCGTTATATTAATTATGTATTTATATTATTATTATTAATTTGTTCGCTAAATAATAATAATAATAATAATAATAACAAATGTTGAATTATTCCATTTATAGCCAGCACAATGTGTCCACTGAAAATATCGATGGAGTTTTATAATAAACCTATTTGTTGCAATAAATCAAATTTATTATTTTTCAAATCACGGGTAAATAATTTCCCCATCTCTCCCTCGAAGCATGAAGAGGTGCCATAATTAATTTCATATTTAATATTTAATCTGATAAATTCTTAAATTATCATTATTATTTAAATTATTTAATATTAATTATAAATTAATATAATTTAATATTAATTATAAATTAATATAAAATAAAATAAAATAAAATATTATTTAAAATAATTTAATTTAATTAGATTTAAATCGAAGAAGTGCTTTCTGATTCGATGATTTCATCGCGTGACGTCATCTGGCGTTTCGGAATTTTGCAACATTTTTGTAATAATTCAATAAATTACAGTTTAATAACAATAAAAAATAATAATAAATAATAATAATAATAAAATCGAGACAAATACTTTGTTTATTAAAATAACGTTCTGTTTATTATTCAGCTGTCAAGTATGATTTCTTGCTTCTCGATTTGTGCGACCAGCAACTGAATTTCTGAATTTTTAGATTTTAAGTCACAAACCTCGAAATGTAAATCTTTTTCGGTTTTTCACCGGGCGTTTAAAAACTGAAATTTGTGTTTCTGCTCCTGTTGTTGTAATAAAACAGTTTAATTTTAAAATATTTCCTATTTCGAAACCAAATTTTAAAAAATACAAAATAACACACACGCACTAAATTAATTTGAAGGTACCAAATTGAGAGTAATTTTTAAAACATATTTATTGCGAATTTATAATATTTAATATGAATTTATCAAAAATTATTTATCATGAATTTATAAAACATATTTATTATGAAACCTGTTAAACCGTGTTTCCAATTCAATGTTTCATGCACTCCTGGTCACGTGTTTATTTCTCGTGTTGTTGTTGTTGTTGTTGTTTCATCTTTCGAATGTTGTAAATGATTTACATTTATTCATATATTTTCTTAACCACCATCCTCACTATCAACATCATCATCACCACCACCAACATCATCATCACCACCACCATCATCATCATCACCACCATCACCATCACTACCACTACCAACATCATCATCATCACCACCACCACCATCATCATCGTCATCACCGCCACCATCATCATCAGCAGCAGCAGCACCTTCAATATCCATTAATGACCTTGGAGTGATCCGAATGTACTAAGAAGGTCAAACCATCAGGATTTCATTGAAGCTTTAATGGAGTCACCTCGTTGCATCTGCAAAGACTACGTCACGCCATTCATTCATTCACTGACATTCATTCATCTCTTCATGCAGGTGAATTCATTCATTTACTGACATTCATCCATTCATTCATTCATTCATTCACTGACATTCATTCATCTCTTCATGCAGGTGAATTCATTCACTTCCATTTAAGAATTATTCAAAACCATGGAACATTCACCTTTAACGACCACATTCGTAAACTTCTAATTTAATTTTTTTTCATTTAAATTTTAATTATGTTTTTTAATGAGTGAAAAGTGGTCGTCATGGGAACCGTAGTCGTCATGGTCGTCAGTATCATAATCATCATCGTCGATAGTAACTCATTTCAGACACCAGCAAAATGGATGCGATGACTGGTAGCCATTTGTTACTCGTTGGAACATTTGTCCACAGTTGTTGTTGTTGTCGTCGTCGTTGTTGTTGTTGCTCTTGTTGTTACGAGAAGATTGAGAGTTTGAACAAGATTTGTGTTTCTCTTAATTATTCACCCAGCTGTTCATCCGTCCTTCCGTCCATCCATCTGTCCGTCCCTCCATCCCTCCATCCATCCGTCCGTCCGTCCATCTAAAGGATGGACGTTACAAAGCAGCGTGGAAAGAAGGTACGTTTGGTTGGATTATGCAAAGTGCTGCTTTCCAACGGGACACGATAAATATTGCTTAAATATTGCCTCCTCTATTTCTTCGGAAATGTCGACTGGATGGGCTTTTATTTGCCGTTCCATCTCGTTGTGTGTTGTTGTATGTTGTTGTTGTTGTTGTTACGCATAACTAACCATGTTGTTATAGTTTGTTGTGCGAAACTTCGCGTGTTGCTGTAAACTGTTGTGTAACTATATTGTTGGCAGTGACGACGACGACGATGATGATGATGATGAGGAGGAGGATGTTGACGTGCAATGTCTGCCTGCTATGACAGCTGTGAACATTGTAAGGACATGTGCTCGAAAAACTTCAAAACAAGGTGAAATGTTGTTCCTGTTGTTTCAAACAGCTGTCAAGGAAGGAAGAGAAATTATTGTCAATTAATGAAATTAATAAAAAAAAAAGAACAATAAATAAATATTATGAAATATTATAAAAATAATTACGAACATTGATATTAAGACATCATCACATCGAGTCACGAGGGATTTGCCAATTCATCCGTGATGGAAAAAAGCAGCTTCAGCGATGGGTCATTCAATTTGGTAACATTTTCCAGCAATTCTTTCGAGGTGAATGAAATCATGCAAACGTATCGAAGCAGCATTTCGTTACCAACGGCAACCAGGGACTGTCAGTAAAATTAACTGTTCCAAGACTTGTGTTCAGTTTGTTTTTTGATAAGTTTTTGGTGGCCTTCTCATGTAACACCAAATGTTCTTAAAAGCAATCTTTTTTCTTTCCAAAACGAATTGAACTTCAATTTCGTTTCTGTACATATCAAACGACAAAGAAATCTTTAATAAAAGTATTTTTTTTTTAATATTACTTAATGATTTCATCCTTCAAAACTGATTAATGATTGACTCCGATTGTCCATCGATCGATAATCTGATACGATTTGATCAATGATATCATGTCATGATATTACGTTACGAGAATGATATTGGATCAAATAAAATTCATGAACTTGAAAAAAGATAAGGGCACTTTAAGTGGAATTTGCTTGAGTTGTTGTTGTCGTTGTAGTTGTTGTAGTAGTTCTTGAGTGTAGAGTTGAATTGTTGGGGTTGAGAAACTAGGACATCTTTAACGTGTTGTTAGACTGAATATTGGTTGGTTCTAGAAATCAAATGAAGACAAAAATAAAATAAAATAAACAATTAATTAATTAATAAAAAAAATCAGTCAAAAATACTGGGAAAAGGCTAAAGATAAGACAGAGGAGAGGCTTCCATAAAAATGTCTGAAGAGTTGTTTCAGGCTGAATTTATGACTTCGAGGCAGGAACTGAGGAAGACAACTACGTTGACTGATGGTTGGTCAACAAGAACAACAGACGAACAACAACCAAGTTGTAGCAACGACCAAGACAATAATAAAGTTCAAATCATCATTTTATATCTGCTTGGGAATGTTCGGTGAAGCTATATCTATTTGGATTTATTAAATTTATATGTTTATCATACATGTATATGATATAAATGTTTCAATGATGATATGATATCATATATGATATGGTAAACGTAGCCCATGTTTTCTTCAAGTGTTGGATTAGTAATTTTATTGAGTATTTAATATATTTATTTCATATTTTTATTAAAATGAGTGAACTTTTGAGCGGAAAAGAAACATTCAGAGCAACAACAACAAAAACCTTGAAAATGAAATTCAGCGGCTACGAGTAAAAAGATGGCGACAAAGAAAGTAGTGCGACTAAAATTTAAAAAAGTAAAATTAAAAATAATTCAACATTTTAGCTAAAATAGAAACTAAAAACGTAATGAAGATTAGAGAAGCAGGTCAATAGAAGTGTAAAAAGGACCGACATTTTATCATATAAAAGGAGAGCGACCTTTGGTCAGACCAAAGAGCACGACGAGGGAATTGTTTTATTGAAGAAATTTCGTTAAAGACGAAGATGGGAAGAAGATTACTAAACCCATTGCTGAACCTGCTGAAGAGAGTTGGAACAAATACAAAGTACACAATGTACTACATGTACAGAATACAGTGTACGTGATGATGAGACTGTAGCAGTACCAGGCTTTACTAAGTTCATGTCATCAACAGGAACTCAGAAAGTCTGCATTGAAAATTGATGTTCCCTCAGTCCATTCCAGGTCGGCAATCTATTTGTATCTTTTAATATATTTTGTATTCCTTAATAACTCAATGCTGTTTGTCTTTCAGTTGTTTGTGCCATTGAAGGTTAATATTTCAAAAATAAACTCTGTTGTCAGTCAACAAGAAATCAAATAACTGCCCTTTTATTGATTTTTTTTACTCAATTTTTATTAAATTTACTCAAAATATGTTGTTTTTTGTTTCACCGGTAAATCGTAAACAACCTTTTTGATTGAGATGTTTGATTGAAATTTGAAAAAAAAAGAGGAAAAATGTCGGAGCCATTGAAGCTAAAATATCAATTGCAAATGAATTCGTAAATAAATAAATTAGTTAATTCTTAACAATTATTAAAGTTAAATCGATTAAATTAACAACTCCAATACTTAACATACTTAACATATAATAATAATAACAATGTATAAAATAAAAACTTCCGTCACTTAAATAAAACTAGGAAGCCGATGATGATGACGATGTTGATGACGATGACGATGATAGAAGTAACATAAAACCGATAACGTAAGCATGTATCACAAGTTAGAATCACAAACAATCTATTCATAACAATCTCATAAAAACTATGAACTGAATGAACCATCAATTCTTTCGTCATCATCATCATCATCGGCAATCATTCCATTCCTGGAATACGTATGCATATCCAATGTTATGCCGACGCCCTCGTGTCGACGTCATCATACGTCATCGGCCGTGACGTCATCATCACGATTTACAGATATGGTGGATCCTTGCAGTTGCTTGATTCTGGTCTCCAAGACTTTCCTTATTGTCCTGTAAACGAGTCTCACCTCCTCAATGGACTTCATTTCTTCTTTGTTGAGCATGCAAAGGAAACTCGAGAGTTCCGGGAGACTGAAAAGATCCCACTGAAAAGGATGCATTTGCATTGAGATAAATAAATAAATAAACAAATAAATAAAAAATAAATAAAAGTGTGTGTGCTTCGTTGCGTTTTCAAGTAATGGCGGCGTGTTATCAACACCTACGTGAAATGTCAAGTTCAGTTATCTTGTTCGAGTAAATGTTGGAGTTTAATTATTTAATTTGTTAAATTGTCGAAAGAAAGCCGTGAATAATTCAAATTAATTTTAACAAATATCGAGCATATGTTTATAGACGTAACAAATACGTATTTACATTACCTTATATTATTATTATTCCAATATAAAAATAAATAAATAATACACTCAACGGATTCGTGCGCAACAATTCACATCCATCCACCTCGACGTCTCCAGTATCGTTTTCCTGGAGTAGAAAGGAATGCCTGAGGATCCAATCCTCCTCCTTTTCAGACCACTCCAAGTACATTCGCAAAGGATACTCGTCCGGATCGAGGCGCCGTAAGCGAACTGGAGTAAAGTCACAAGCGAAGGAGTTACGTAAATCAAGTTGCAATAAATAACGTTGTAAATTAAAACTAATTTTAATCCACAATTGATTTCAATTAATCGATAATTAACGTCAAATGAAAACGAAATACGTGTACCTTTTTCGTTCTTATGTTTGTGTTTGTGATACAAAACAAACTTCCTCGGGTTCTCTTTGATGTTGAATTCTTGCAGCAACCTTTTGATTACTTCTCTTGTCGATGTTTCGCTGTGAAACAATGGAATATAAACTGCTACAATTCATTAATTAATAACTATTATTGATTTTATTTCAGAAAATCGACTTTAAGAATTAAGCCCAATACAGTACTCGAGTACTTCCACATCAAGTTCTTTTGTACTGCAAATTACATGTAAATGTACTGAAGCCAAGTTAAAAAGAAAATAACTGTCGCTGATTCCAAAACGAAATGGGATCATTAATATTAATAAGTATTCTAATAATAAATAATAATAATAAATATTTGGATTAATAAATAATTAAGTTCATACGTTAATACTAGTTAAGAGTTATCAATACAAGGCATAACTTGATGGTCACTCGCCTGGTAATGAGGTGTACTTTGAAGGTATCCCTGGGCAGTTGAACGAGTCCTTTGGAGTTTGGTCTGTCAATTTCCACTGGTCTTATGAGGTTCATGAAGACTTGTACCGAACCCTCAAAGATATCTGACTTCGGCAGCTTTTAAATAGTTTTAAATTTTATAAAACTCGCATTTAAAAACAAATACATTGAGGCTTAAAGGAGTGAAACATAAATATTTTTCATGCCCTTTTCAGCTCACCAGCTTGAGGCCATATTGTGGGTATTTCTCATTGAACTTGTCCAAACGATGTTTCAAAATGACCCTCAGCAAGTGGTCACATGCCCTCTTACGACTTTCATCGGAATGTTCAACTTTGGCAGACGGAATATCTTCCTTAGAGATGCTCTGGAGCTAAGTCGAGTTACATAAAATGTATTCTGGCCATCATTTTTAGAAACATTGCACTGATTGTAATCAGACCAAACTACAAGGTATGCACAATGTTGAGTTAATCGTAAATTCACCTGTCCTGTAAAATAAAGCTGGGCATCTGACAAAGAGCTTTGACTTCCCGGACTGGCCTGCTCTTTTGCTTCTAACATGTTGGCGATCATGTCATCGAAATCTTTGTAGACGAGATTTATAGAGGCAGTAGACTTTTCTTTCTTGGGTCCCTCAGATTCAGAACCGCTTTTAACTTGAGATTCGTCATCGCTCAGAGAAGCAATGCTCTTTATCTTGATAAGATAAATCTTAAAGAGGTTTCTTTCGTGACCTAATTGGCCAGATGGCTTAGGCCGGTGACTGTTTTGTGCATCTGGTGGAGATGTTTTGTTAGGTCTTGATCCCCGGTGTGTTTCTCTCGAGTTGAATTTAGGCTGCTGATCTGGAACGGTTAAGTCTACAGATGAGCGATATTTCGGCAGAAGTTTTGTTGGATGCTTTTCGCTAGAATCTGTTCTATTTTGTGGGTGATGCGAACTTGAGTAGGGATAAGCAGAATTGCTTGAGAGATTTGATGGGTTGTTGCCTCCACTTGCAATTCTGAAATTTAGCTTTGTATTCTGATCGGGGTTGGGCGCTGGATTCATATGAATGGTGACAATGGAGGCTCTTCTATGCTGATTGGGGTTGTTGTAATTTCTTTCAAAATGGCATCTCGATTGATAGCCATCGTCAGAAACGTTAGCCGTCAAAGATTCTCTTCGCCTTGCATCGACATTTTGCCAATTCAGTGGTTGCCCTCGTGATGGAGGGATGGAATGAATGTTTTGAGCCTCATTTTCTCCGCCAATATAAGTCATAATTCTACTCACCGACATCTTTCTCGGTCTTCCCTGTTCTTTCGGGCAGAGAGGATTCATAAAGACGTTCTCCTGTGATCTGTACCTGGGTAATGGTGGCATGCTGTTGGCACCGTGCGAAGAGATAAGAAATGGTGAACTGGAGGAATGGCCTACGTCAAAGTATGGTGAACTTTCAGATCTGATATGTTCGGAAATGAAACCACTTTGTGGGCTGCCTAAATCAGAAATATCAATATCTTTTTGGGGAACATTTCGAGGAGCTATACCTCGAACGAGAGCTTGGTTTCCGCTTGTTCCAACATGTTGGTGCCTATGGAGCGGCCTCACAAATGCCAAAACAAAACGATTTCGCGGCCTTTGTGGTTCCATAAATTATTCTCAGAATGCGTATACTTTAAATGTCAATCCAAGTGTTATAACAGCATTTTATTTTACGACGATTACACGAAAATTTGATCGTAGCTTCCCGAAACTTCCTCAAAAACATTTTGGGGAAAAATCCTTACGTTCGTAACCTCTTATCGATACTTCCAATATGAAATCATCTTCCACGAAGCATGCAACAACTGCATACCAGCGCAGGCGAGCCAGCTAAAACAAAATAACTCTGCTGCTCGAGCAAAACTCGCACCCAAAGCGACGGAATACAAGCTCTTTGAACCCATCTCCCTGCGACATTTACAAACTTTCCAGCAACTTCCCACTGACCAATTCAATGAAAGAAACGTTTGTCAGTGCAATTAGTTTCAAAGTATCATCAATCACTCCACAGAACCAATGCCTTTGCACGTGGATACCAGTTACCCATAAACAAAGCTGAATGTTAGTGACTGACTCAAATACCAACCCAAGCTAAAGCAACTTCAAACACTCAGGTCATTGGATCACATAAACCGACCGAAAAAGTAATCATCCGTGAGTCACCAAATTGGGAACTAAAGATCCAACATCTTCGAAGTTGTAACGATTGCATTTCCTAATCACAACAAGAATCATAGGTTTACCATTTTTAAAACATGTTTGACCAAATGCATTGGAGGGAAAAAACAAACAAACGAACGACACATCTTACAACTGCTGACCATGTAGTAACATGGCAACCATAGGACATCATGTGGACATCACATGACAACATCATGAGTTAGTTTGTATCAATTGAAAACTGTACTCATGATGAAACACAGAACATTATTTATAATTTCCAAAATAAACATTCATACAATTCCTCAAAAAAAAATCAAACAAGTGCAGTCATCGCATAGATCCAGAGCAACTTTCAGCCTCGTGTGTATTTTCCCCAAATGTGCAACATGAAGACGGAAGCAATGAAAAGGAGAGAAATTGCAAGTACAGGAACTGGGCCGCTGAAAGTAATAAGTTAACGTTTTAATTTCATCTTATCTTTGCATGAGGTATCATGTTTTCCCAAAAACAAGAAGACATATTGTGCTAAATTTTGTTCCAAAACATAAGGCAGGGCTTATTTTTGGAGGAGTCTTAAAGAAATAATATTCCAGCATATCTATTGTGCTTCATTGTGGATAAATCAACTCGACCACATAAAACTTTATGAATACATATGGACAATATTATATTATTGCATTACATTAATATTTGAAAATCCATAGAAATCAGTGTACTGCAATTAATCTATGTCAGAAGTGTCAATGCTGACTGATGATCAGGGTTTGTTTTCATGTTGAATCTGACTTTCAGGAAAACACGGTAGCCATAAAACTTACATCTTAATTCCAGGAGAATCTTCAGTGTAGAATCTCCACATTCCAGCTCCACCAGCACCAGCAGATGATTTCTTGGATGCAGTGGATGAAGCAGGTGCTTTCCTGGAGACATGAGCATGAGCCACGTATTACATAACATATGTCACAGGATGTGTCGAGTCACGGCGTATAACGAAACAAATGGCGGATTAAAAAATCCTCACCTCTGACGAACACTTCCAGAACCGGTCCTAGGAGCCAGAGACTTTCCAGAAGCTCCTCCTCCTCCGGATTTACCAACTGAAGTTGAACTTGTTGGTGCAGGCTAAACCAAATGATAACAATAATACGGTAAAAAATGAGCAATAAGATAGATATCGGCTACTTTTAATTAGCTCAATAAATGCCAGAAAATGTCACAACAATTGCTAAATCCCTCAAACTCATTAATAAGAAAGTGAAACGAGACCCACCATATCGACAGAGACAATACCGAACGTGTCAAGAGGAAATGACGATGCTTACAAGCAGATATCTAAAAGTAAGTCTAGGTAAAGACACATCAGCTGACAAAATGTTGTAAGGTATTGATTTTTTTTTATAAATGATTATTTAATATATTTTGATATTATACAATGTTTAAAAGCTATGTTTTTAAGTAATACCTATCATTTGAAAGATGTAAAAGCATAAGCTTGTTAATATTATTTATAAAGTAAAGTTTGGCGTATCCAATTTTTTAAATGTAATTTATATCAAAAAACAATCTGGATATTATATGTTTACGAAAAACTGATATGTAGCACAAGTGTTGTAGACGTTTTCATTTTCATCTCGCTGTTTGGACAATTTTTGTAAATTATTTCTGGTGTCACTTGTCCATTTACTAACAACGATGTATTTTAATAGAACTGTAATTTTCTGACCAAATACATTTTCCAGAGTTTGAACTAAGCCATCATACGTTTATCGACAATTACATTTTGATAGGAAGGACTCTTTAACTGATAAAGTATGTTATTCTTACGTATATTTATTCGGGCTCTATTCGCATTTATGAATATTTGACTAATTTTAATGATTATCTCATGAACTATTTCAACTGTTGCACGGGATTTACTAACTAAGTAATTTTAAATATTAATAAATTGTAAAACTTTTTTGCCTATATTTTCTCTTTTTTATATAATTTTTATAAGCATTAACATTTTAAGAAGCTTTGTTAGCTCCATGATACAAATAATGTTTGATACAGTTATTAGGTCAATTTCTTATTCCATTTGCATTTCAGAATTTGCTGTTTGAATTTTCAACATGTCGTAAGTATTAATAGCATTTGCCATGTAGTTTAGGCATGTACTAAGTTTTACCTCTACAGGTATAGTGCTTCAAGAGGATACTATGGTGAATCCTACGATCGCCACATACCCATGTATAACGACCAATCTACTATTTACAAGATGAAAGAAACATATTGGACCACTAAACAGGCTGTAATGAAAAAGCTGGGTAAAAAGGAAGATGAACATGTGGTTGCTTCTGATTCTGAATTAGATGCTAAATTAGAGGTCTGTTCCTCTTGGTCTCTTCATAATAATGTAAAATAATATTGTGATAATTGTATATACTCATATATAATACATTGTGGAATATTAAGTATATAATAATTTGTGTTACTATTGTTATTTTGTATATTACATACATTTCAACATGTAAGGATTTAGGAAGTTTTGTGAGCTATTTGATGAACAGGGGTCTTATAATTTGTTTTACCTGGTAGGTTTTCAAGGCTATTCAGAAATCATCTATAGACTTGTTGAGGGTAATAGAAAAATATCAGGACAGAATCTGTGGTATGTCAAATCACATTGTTACTAAAGAAAACATTTAAAATTGATACTTTAGGCTTGGAATAAAGCAATGAATTTTGTTCAGTACTTTCAAGAGAAGAAAATGCCATGGGGAGATTATTGAAGTCAGAAAGCCAACACGACAAAACGAGGGCTGGAAAAATGATGGCTGCAGTCGGAAAGGCACAATGCTTTTCATCGCAGCAGATGTTTGTTTCGTGCTCTTGTGTTTTTTTAAGCATGATGTGTTTTAGTTAATATAATGTTGTTGATGTAATAACGTGGAAAAGAAATGGCATGTTAATTAAAACAAGTCATGATTTTTCAGCTGATTTTTATTATATGAATCTGACTTGCAATTCAGGCTTCAGTTGAGAGCTCCTCTGGTCAGACTGATGATGATAATGTTGTTTCTGATGATGATGATGATGTTGTTGATGATGATGACAATGACAATGAATCTGACTTGCAATTCAGGCTTCAGTTGAGAGCTCCTCTGGTCAGACTGATGATGATGATGTTGTTGTTGATGATGATGACAATGACTATGAATCTGACTTGCAATTCAGGCTTCAATTGAGAGCTCCTCTGGTCAGACTGTACCAGGAAGTGGAAACGTTCCGCTACAGAGCCATCACGGACACCCTAATCACCGTCAAAAGGATGGAAGCGGCCAGGACCGAATATCGGGGGACGCTTCTTTGGATGAAGGACGTTTCCAATGAACTCGATCCTGACACCAGCAAGCAGTTGCACAAATTCAGAACTGTCCAGGTATTCGTCCTTCTTTCGCCGCCATCACGAAGCTTTACTCGGTGCTTTGTAATTGAGAAAAATGACTTTTATTGATTCATCAATTCCTTAAAATTGTTTGATATACTACGGATATATTATTAATCACGTAGGCCCAAGTAAAGAAGACAAAGGCCAAGTTTGACAAACTAAAACTGGACGTGATGCAGAAGGTGGATTTATTGGCAGCTTCGAGATGCAACATGTTCAGCCACGTCCTGGCAAAATATCAGTCGACGCTTCTGCATTTCTGGGAGAAGACGGCTTACAGGATGACTGCAGTGGCCGACAGTTTCAAGGGCTACCAATATTATGAGTTCAGCATGTTAAAGGTTTGCTATTAACTTCTTATAATAATAATAATTATTATTATTGATTTATCAATTCCAATAATAATAATAATTATTATTATTATCACTGTTAGTTATTTTAAGTTTATGTTGACAATTTTCATAAACTTTATAAGCACTGTCTATTACTTCGATGTTATGCTTATTTATTTATTTAATGCTAAATTATTGAAGAAATATTTTCTCCAGGAATTAGGAGAACCAAGCAAGAAGTTGGCTGAGGAGACAGGAGGCATTGACAGCTTAGATAAGGACTTGGATGATTCACAAGATGAATTCAGGCATTTTATATGTTTACATAAAAATCAAATTTACAAAATTCAAATTGCCTGGAAAGAATTATTGCGATGAGAATGTTATGAACTGCATGGCATAATTGGTATTTAGTTGTTATCCAAGCATTTGTTTAATTTCCATGTCCGATCATTTCTGTGCCATCAGCGACGACAGCGACGAGGAGGGTAAAGGTCGCAAGAAGTTTGCCAAGAAGATGAGGGAAGAGAGAGACGATGAGATTTTAGAGGGGACCTCTTCTGCCGTTGATTCGGCTTTGGATCTTGTTCTCGATAGTCAAAAGGACCAATTAATTGATGTCAATGAAGCAGCCAAATGCTCTTCCAAAATTTCAATGGAGGACTTGTTCTCCTTGGTTCCAATTTCCCTCTGCACATCTGAGTTTTATTCCTCCAACGAAGACCAAGAATATTCCGAATTCTATAGCGCCCCCTTGTCGTTCGATGCCGGGGCGCGCGGTTTCGTCTCGGATCCGAAGTTCCCCGAGAGTCTGCCACGTTCCGTTGCCAATGCCTCGATAAGGTTTCGGTTGCTATTGAGACCGCTCGAAAGAATCGCTTTGCGAGGTGGAAGGGTTGAAATTTTGTTATCGATTTAATCTCGATTGAAGGTCATCCTGAGTTGACGTTAATCAGATTCTGTTTTGGCATGCCGATTTCAAATTTTGCTATTTAGCTTTTAAATCTATGGACTGGTTTTTGTCAACGTTATGTTTTAATTTATGAATTTTTACAAATACATGCAAAAAAACAGACTTAAAGAGGGAGAGATGCCTTCAGTTCCACCCATCCCCAAGGCTGCAGGTGCCCTGACCACCTCGACCGAGGACGATATTTTTAAACTGGACACCAATTCTCTCGGATCCGCGGATTCCGTGTATTATTATATTTTGTACCTTTTTAACTCCTCTCTGGTCAAACTCTAACCAACGACACTCGCATGTTATCACATTATTTGGCATGTTTGTTAACCAACGGTGACGGATTTCTCAGTTTGACGCTTCTGCTGTTAGGTTTGAAACCCAACATCGGAGTTAAAAATTATGAAACAGAATTTGTTGGAAAGATGTCGATTAATAATTTATATCTCATTTTATTTCTCTTAGCCAGCCGACAGGACAAGAGAAAAACGACAGCATGACAAATCTCTTCCTCGATGGAAACAAGCAGAAGTCAAGTAAGCTTGAGAATGTATTTTGTTTTTGTGTATGTTTTGAAAACATAGATTATTTATCAGATATTTTATTTATTTATTTTATCTTATTTATTTATTTTTTGTATTTTATGTCATGATACGTATCATGATGGCCGCGTTTTAAAATAGGTTCGGATGCGGAGGCTTTCATAGATTTTGGGGACGAAGAGGATGTTGACCTGGAGGAGATAAAAAGGAAGCAGGATGAAGAATTTGATTTCACTGGGATGATGAAGCAATCGGCCGCTGCCAGCAGCAAGGAAAAGCCGTCGTCCAATAAAGGTGCCTTCGTTTTACAAAATTACCTGAATTACGTTGAATGAGACTTAAGATTGCTAGCATTATTCGTTAGTACATCGTGACTTGTTAATTCTTTGTGTGTTATGAATGCATTGATGGATCTGTGGCAAGGAGGAAACCAAAATTTGTATGGGTAACACCTCCCTATAACTGCTGGTCTATGTCTTGGCACTGCTTCTTACTGCAGAAGCACTGCACTATTAACATGGACCTTATTACCAAAAGGTTCTTGTAAGAGCAAGAGCCAAGATATGAGCCATTATGAATCAGTTTAGATGTTCTGAAGTACCAAATGCCAGGCATTTTATTATTATTATTATTAGTGCATGTTTGAACACGAAGACTACGGTATCTTCGCGGTAACAAACAGATAAATCGGACGCCATGGACCTGCTTGGAAACGACCTGGAAGCAGTTGACCTCTCAGAGAAGGAGGACATGGACATCCTCAAAGAGATCCTGAATGCTCCCTCGACCGGAGGTGACTTTGCCCAGGAATGGAATGCGATGGTGGCCGGAAGTACTCCTCTCTCTCCCCTTTCTGGTTCCAACAAGCAGACTTCAGAAATGTTTTCCCTGTTCTCGTCTGCTCCGTCTGGCGGTTCTAGAGTCTCTTCTCAGTATATGCCTTCTTCCTTACTGGAGTTGGGCTCTGGAATTTGTGGAGGTTGGTTCATCTTTGGAAATGTTGTGTCATTGTTCACTATGATTATGATTATGATGACATGTTACTATAGATATTATAAATTTTATTTTAAAAAAATAAATTGTCGTTCGTGTCTTTCAAGAAGGTCAAAATGTGAAACCATCTCTTCTGGAAATGGCATCTCCTGTTGCACCCTCCCAGCCAATCATGGGAGGAGCTGTACCACTCACTCCTCAGAATCTGGCACCCCAATTGGCTCAAAAGCAGCAAGGACCAATGCCAAAGAAAAAGGTGTGTTGGTTTGGTTTTGATTATTCAAACATCGTGAATTGATGTTTGTTTTTGTTTGAGAATGGCTTGGTCAACTTTAAAACAATTAGTTGTGAAGCATCTTTATATCAATTGATTGATTATGTTGAATTTATGAGATAATGATGTCATAAATGGATAGATTCATTATCACATCATTTTGCATTAACTGTGTCTATGATATTAATCATATTTAACATGTTGACATTTATGGCTGTCATATGATTGGATAATCATTAATTAACATAATCTATTCTGTTCATTGTTTTGGCAGCCAAAACAGGAGCTCTCCAGCTGGTTCAACCTGTTTGCTGAATTGGATCCCCTTGCTAATCCAGATGCTATTGGTAGAAAGAATGATGACATCACCGATGCTTAATCGTGATCGTCCAATAGCAAAAGTCGCTCTCTGAAGTCATTAATTATTACATTTGCCTGGAGATTTTGAATTTTTTTTTGTGATGAAATTGACACATTGATATTTTGTTTTTTTGTTGTTGACAAGTTTTTGTGAGAGATTCCAGCTTTGTAGTGAGACAAACATTCCATCGTACTTATACGAACTTTCCCCCCACAAAAAGCTTCCAACACTACTGCAATGAATGCATACAAATCTCTCCATGCATGCTATTATTATTATTATTTTTGTTTGGTGCACAATATGTTTACGTTCAAGTTGTTTTTATTGAATGAAGCTCCCTGCTACGACTTTCCACGCGATCCTTTTGTCAGACCTGATTCTATTTTGGAGAATTATTGTATTTGTGATGTTTGACTCAGAAACTATAATTTCAGTTCTTGTTTGTTTGTTTGGTATAAGGCATATTTTGAGTATCTTGCATTATCGGAGCTTAAAAAAGTTCTAAGAGGGTTGAACCTATCATCTGTCAGTGTCCCTCAAAACTTGATGAAGGATGTCTGTCATATCTCTAATCTCGCTGTCGTCATAAAACTAATATTATTATTGTTATTACTATTATTATTATTACATTATAATTGGATTGTCACCCAAGCTCTATGGAGCTGGGCTGAGGGAGGATACATCAACAAGTAGCAACCCTGATCATTTTATTCCTTGCATTAAAACATCTTTAAGAACAATTTGCCTTTCAATTTGGAACATTTCTACCTTTGGATCATTGGAGTGATAGCGATGCACTAAGCATCGAGAGTTAAAAAAACGGATGTGGTAAGCGATAAGCCCAAACGTGCTGCTATCGGAGCACGGGTTTAAGGCTTGTAGAATCTAAAGTTAGATAAGGTAGATTCACGTAACGCTTTTTATTCAAAACTCAACAATAGCTCACAAAAGTTAGTTCTGAAATCAAACGAGCAGAAAGCCACAAAGTTGGAGTGATATGAGTGATGGCATTTAGCAGCAATGGCCAATCATCTTCAAGTGACAATTTCTGCACTCATTTCTGATTAATGCAAAAGCAAAGGTCATCATTCAGGAATCCAGGAAAAACAAAAATGTGCCAAAAGAGAGGTTAGGGTTAGGTTTTTAGCAGTTTAAAGCTGAAAAATGTTGATTCAAAATGTTTGATTGTGTGAATTTAAAAATATCAACCCGTGAGATACTTTCACCAAAAGTACCAACAGCTATGTTGGCTACGTTGCAGCCATAATACCAACGCGTGATGTATGTACTTGGTGTGTGAAAAGCAACTAAACTATGAAAGCAAGAAAGCATACGAGGGTCGACCCACGCACAAAACCACGTAACGGCTGCCACACGTTCTAAGACGGCGAAAGCGCGCCAGGAAATGATTTACATTTTGATTGGAACCATGCAGGATATAACTGCAATCAAATATTCAACTGAAAAGATGCAATAGGAAATTTAAAATAAATCTTTAAAATCATGAATATGAAACTATGATTGCAGCAAAATTCATGGCTTCTTTACAATTTCAGTAAAAAAAAAAAGGTCAAGCCATCAAATGCAAAATAAAAGCATCGTTACGATCGGTCGGCATTTTACATAATTCGTTCGTTCGTTAGTCAGTGAGATTAATCAGTAAAAAATCTGCATGGAATCGTGAGGTATGCATGTAGTTGGAACACTTCCAAGTGTGGTGGCAACTTGAGATTCATGAAAAGAAGTCTAAGCTGATCGTATAAGAAGTTGATCGTACATAACAATGGAGAACACCTTCGACAAACCTTATTAATAATACCCTATCGAGTTAAAAACATTTCCCTCTTAACGACACGCAGAAACGACGAAGAATCGTCGCGAAATAACATCATCGACTCGGCAAAGTCCGAGAACCTAAACCGACGGACAAGAACATCGACGAACGCAATCTACAAGAACTCCGAACGTCCGCTCCTCCGACGCCTCCGCTAACTTTTCCATCCTAACTCCGAGTCCCCGTTGCAGCTTCTAAGGTTAACTAAACTGAGTGCAAACGACACGCACAACTAGCTATTATAGATGAGTATGAGTCGTTAACCAATAATAACAATAACTGGTGGTGGTTAATTAATGGTGGATAACGTTCTTGTGGTTGCCATTTGGATCGTAATAGCCGGGCAAGTTGGGGGATTCCGAGAAGTACGGGTTGGTCACCTCCATTTCGCCTTCCTGGGAGGAATACATTCGATCGTTTAATGGTTTAAATGTCACCATCACATAATGGTTTTTATGTAATAAAAACACAATATTATACATTTAAACTTAAACCATTGCACGACCATCTTTTATAATAAAAACATTAATTTCCATATTTAAAAACTCGTTTGATGGCGATGATGATGATGACGACGACGATGATGACGACGGTGATGATGATGATAGCTGACCATCAACAATCCAACATTAGAAACTCCTTTAAGTCCATTAAACCAACCGCTGCAGCAGGTCCTTTGTACTCGTAAACAGTTCCGTCATCATCATCATCATCATCATCGAGCACCTCCTCGTCAGTCGAGTTCCCAGACATGTTCTTTTGGTCAAAACCGTTCAGCCTGGAAATAGTTTTAAAAATATTTAAAATAAGATAAAATATAAAAATACTTTTAACTATAACATTCAATTATAATCAATATTTCAATATTGATAAATATCTCAATATTTTATTTGTAAATCCAATAATAATAAAAAAAAAAAACAAAACAAATTACTTTTCATTGGCTAGCATCTGCTGCTTCTGATATTGATAATGATACATCTGAGCACTGTAGGCCAGCTTTCTGTCCCCGACCATGGCGTTGGGTCCCTTGCCGTCTCCATAAAACGTCTGATAAGGAACGTCGCGATCATGTTCCCTCTGCGATCTGTTTTCAGTTGTAACGATTGTTGTTATTTTTGAAATGCCATCAGCAGCTTTTAGTCATTCGTAATTATGGTTAATACTATAATTGTTAAATTATGCCGGCAGATTTAATCGTGCGTTATAATAATGGTTAATATTTTAGTCGTGAGATTATTCCGAAGAGAATCGTAAATCTTCTCGTGGGATAAAAACATGTGCATAAAATAAGGCCACATTTAAAGTTCAAAGAGAACTGAAACAATTTACGAACAATTACAACACTTGCCTTCGCCACGGCGCATTAATTTGAAATAACTTCTGTCAGAAAACATTCGTATTTTTTTGCATTTATGAGCCATGAAAATATGAACAGGTCAAAGCATTTGCAGTCTTTAATGTAAATTAGTGACAACATCAAATAAATACCTAAACTAAAAAAATATACAAAAAATAAATAAATAATAGCCCTTCATGATTAACCAAATAATTGTTTTGTTTGTTTCTTCTGGGACAGCAGAGGCGGCCAAAACATTCTTGTTGACGTAATCCCTCTCTTTCTTACAATTAAAGGCAGACGAGTTGAACCCGATCGGAGGAAGGCAAAAATTCCAACCTCAGAAGCAATTATTTATGGGGACCATCGACAGCGATTAGCAAACGTTGCAACTTTAACCGATTTGATTTTGTAATAAAATTATTATTTAACGATTATTATTATTTAACGTTTATTTATAAAAGCACAAGAACCCACCTGCACAAGCAAATCAGGGTTGAAACGATTGCCACGATCAGAATCAGTGAAATACTTGAAAGTATGGCTGAACAACAAGAAGAAGAAATGTCCAAATTTAACATCAATATTAAATGATAACACAATTATTTCTTTAGTCAATCTTTAGCAATGAAACGACCGCAGAGAATCGTTTGCAGTTCCAAAACATGGAAACAGAAATACCAAATAAAGCCTTAAAAAATAAATAGGTAATTGGAATTGGAATTAATAAATCTTAGCAATTTATTCATCTGACTATAATGTCAAGGCATCTGTTAGTAGGCCTGCCATTTTACTGAGACCCTAAGTCAAAGGTCATACCTGGTATTGTGGAACTTATTACAAACACAAAGCATGATAATCATTGCCATTACTAATCAATGCAGAAATGATAACAAAATGATGAGGTCATCCTAGATGCCTTAAGCAGGCGAGTTAAATTAATTTCAACTTGAACTGAAGATCAATAATGCATTAAAATAAATGCCAATATTGATAATAATAATAATAATAATAATAATAATAAATTAATATGATAAACATATTAATAAACAAATTATAATATCTCACCAATAAGCATGATATCCCAATATTGATCAAAGCTTGATTTCCCTCTCAGAAACATCCTCTCTTCTGTCTTGTTATTTGAAGTGGCAAACTGATCTCTGAGGAAGCTTTCCTCTTTGACATGGTAAAATAAAAATATTACATTACATTCAAAAATCAATAATAATAATAATTGATCTTCACCAACACCTAATAATTAACTAAAAATAATAATTAAATAAAAATAATACATTACATTACAAAATCAATAATTGATGTTCATCAACAACTAACCTCCCTGTGAAGCCTCCTCTGAAAACTCTGGAGAGGTGTTCACCTCCGCACGACCTGGCGTCGAAGTCTCTGAAATCAGAATGCCTGACTACTATAAACCTCAAATCATTGAACCCGTTCTCTAATCACAGCAAACAAATCCAGCTTAAAACAATTTCAAGCACTTAATTCACAAGAAATCCAACCAATAATGTGATGGCTCAAATGAAGTGAAGTGGTAAAGAAAACAAAAAGAAACGTCACTTTGTGGTTCTTTTCTTTTGCACACTCCTCCATCTTGATAGAAGGAATGCATGCAATCTCCACAGAGATTTGGTGGAACCAAACAGCTCCTGTGAAAGGTCCGATGACAGTAGTCAATGCATTCTAATCTTGCAAAAATCTCCTCTAAAATAAAGAGACAACATTTAATTGACATCAATAGCTTCTTCTCTCAATTAAAAGAATCGTTTTTTTCTATTATGTCTTAGAGTACCAGGTTTGTAAATGTCACATAACATAATCCTACCTATTTATGATAAATAATGTGAATATTGTGCTATAATAAATAATTTAGGAGCAAAAGATGACCAACTGACTTCAATCTTATGTTGTATGTACTGATTATTTATTAATTAGCTTATAACTATTAATGGCCTTTAAAATTCATTAAAGACTTCGAAAATTAAAATTCCATTTCCATGGTCTTAAACAGCATCTACAGCTGCAGCAGTCAAAAATTTCCATGACAATAAAAATTTAATAAAAAAATATAACATTTCACTAATGGGTCCTAACAAACCTATAATTTAAATATTTTAGAGCATTATCAGTGGGCTTGTTAATAGAAATCAATTATTCGAACTTTAAATAAATTTTTGGCCACTGAATCTAAAACGCACCAGAAGTGACGGATTTTCTGGCAACAGCAATAGGCAAAAAATAAATAAAACAAATGAACAATGTATTAAAAGACATGTTCTATCTTATTAAGCCGGTCCCCGACATCTCTTCTTGATATAAACCCAACAAGCGATGGCGACCACAAATATTTTTAGAAACAAATGAACATACAGCAGCCGTCCCAATTGTTTTGATAAGGAGATAATAATAGTCCTTACTGCAAACATTTTTTTAATTAGCTGGATCAAGTTGCAAACATATTCACTTAAAAGAAATTTGTTTATAAGTTATAAATTATAGCCAAGTATATGCATGTATGCGTATATATATATATATATATGTTTAACAAGAAATTTTAACTGCTATTGATTAATTTACCAACCTTTACCCTTTCGGATTTATCGTTGATATTAAGCAATAATGATTCAAAATCACATAATGTCTAAGGTTAGTATTAGCTGCTGTTGCCATTTATTGGTAATATGATTATTCTTAATAAATAACTGGAATGAACTTTCTTTTTATTTGTAAAACTTGTTTTTAATAAATTTCAAAAATATATATTTTTTGAATTGAAATTCCTCAGCAATAACGCAGAGAAAATATAATCACAAATTTTTTATCGAATAGTAAACTAAAAAAAAATTACTTCCATTTTTATGAATAATTCGAATCCCTAAAAAAGTTGATTGAAAATTATAGGCATTCTTAATAACATGTAATTTTCATCCTGATCACACCTGTATCATAACACAACCTAAACATGTCTACCTAGCTTTCGCTAACAACTCTATGTTTTGAAATAACTCTCGTATTTGAGTAATCTGAGGAAAACGCATTGAACTTTCATCATGTTGAACGACAAGAGTAAAAGTTTTTCGGAATCGGAATCCGAGCTGTTGATGGCATCTACAGCTACGTTAAATGCCAGAAAAAGAGGATTCGTAAATGAGTTCAAATACTACGGAAACAATGTTGCAAACTTTTTCTACAATCCGGAAAAAGGAAGATTTATGAAAAGAGATGACGTGACGTGGGCACGTTTCCTACTTTTTTATTTTTCTTTTTGTGTTGCCTTGATCTGCTATCTAAGTATAGCATTTGGCCTGTACTTGGAGGTTTACATTGACAAGAACCATCCCAGAACTCAAGCACGTCAAACATTGCTCATGGAGTGGCCGAGTCTGGCAATTCGTCCGATGCCAGATCACCGAACGTCTCTCATCAGATTCGTGCAGGGTCAGCCATCCAGCTACAAGCCATTTTCAGACCACATTCAGGCTTTCTTGCTTCAATACGAAAATCAAGCTCAGGAATCAGAGGCTTTGATCGATTGTTCGGCTCTTGGAAGCAACAGCAATAGGAACAAAAACAAAGCCTGCAGGTTCATAATCGATTCTCTCGGCCAGAATTGCACCTGGCAAAGAGACTACGGCTATGACCAAGGACAACCTTGCGTGCTGTTGAAGCTGACCAAAATCTTCGGCTGGGAACCCCCAGCCTACGGCCCGGGCGAAGCTCCGCCGGAACTGGGAGACAGATTTGACCCCAACCACGTCGGCATTACCTGCGAAGGAGAAAATCCGATCGACAGAGAGAACCTAGGTCCGATCGCCTACTACCCGCCCAAGGGTTTTCCCAACTACTACTATCCATACCTCAACCAGGAAGGCTACAGACAACCTCTCGTCATGATCCAGTTCCTGAGACCAACCAACGGCATCGTCATCAACGTCTGGTGCAAGGCTTGGATCAAAAACCTCGTCCATCACAGATACGACAACATGGGAAGCATACACTTCGAGATGCTGGTGGATTAGCGAGTTCGATTCCTATTGATTTTATCGACCTTGCGATTTTCTGCTAATTTGTTGCCTGATGCCTTGTTATTGATGGTGACACAAACCGGACTCAAGAGATTTTGACGTTAATAAACAATTTGGAAAACCCCTTAATCAATTCAAGTCATTGCCTATGAAGTTTATCTACACAAAAATACCACCACTTGCAACAACATTCCAGTATCAAAAATAAATAGCTAGTTGGGGATTTCCAACAACCATGGTATTCAAAGCTCAATTTATCATAAGAAATAAAATTACCTTACAAAGTTTTGAATTATTACGTTACTGAAAACCCTCTATACGGTTTTTAAAGTGACTTATTTCTTGAAACAGCATTGGAAAACAAGCATGGCATGGTGATAAACAAGAATGGCGATGATACATAAACAAGAAGATATGATTGAAATTGCAGCCACAATCAAACTCAACATCGAACAACTTATCAGGAAAAGAAACAAAATGAAACTGCTTAAGTCACAACTTGGTGCAATAAAATATCAACTTTAAGTTTCAAAATTATGCATTCCTCCAGCAGCGAAAGTGGAAAATATACGAGCCAATTGCAAAGACGACCAGCCCGAGTTGGCGACATTCAAAACAAATTTCTGAAAATATAGCACTAGTAATTATTAGTAATTATAATGCGGTGGCAGATAGAGACATTTAACGATCACATGATGACACATCTATCATAAGATTTATCTACAACTGACTGCTTCCATTGATTAAACACAAAAATGATCCATTATTTTCTTCTTCATCTTTTTTTTTATAAAAGTGCAAATAAATTTACAATTTCAGAAAGCGAATATCTGTTAAAAAGTAGAATCCGAAAAGCGTCCTAAAGAGTATTTTAAATCGGCAATTACGGTCACGCGTTAAACGGATTAAAGTCACGAATTAAAGCAAAATCAAAACATCGGATCGTGCAGGTGTTCACTAAAGTCTACCTGGACGATCTATTCCAACTCGGACTAATGTGCAACTCCTGCAGAAGAAAAGTCCGACAATGCAAAACGACAAGCACTTAAAATAGCTACGAGGAAAAGAAGAGGAAGAGGAGGAGGATGAGAAACGTCGTCGTTGTGGGCACGAATCACTTTAATGGCAATCTATCTAAACGAATGCAGAAGAAAACGCAGAAGTTACTGGAATGAGAAAGAAAAATGACTCGTCCGAACGAGGCCGGCAGTTTTCGACGCGAGTCGAGCTTCGTCGTCCAAGGACCGTCGCAAGAAAGCCTTGCACGTGTCGGGCGTCGATATCCGTCCTCAGTTGGTCAGATCCCTCAGGGAACTTAAGAAGCTGACTGGAGTCAAGATGTTTGTTGAGCCTGTCAATTATAAATATAATATAATTCGACCAACTTCATCGACTTACAAATGGTTGGATCCAAAATAATTAATAAACTCGCATGCGTTTATACAATCATTGTTATTATTATTATTATTAATATTAATTAATTAGGATTATTATATTGCAATAATTGCAAACCACTCTTAAGACACCAATAATCCAATAATCGTATAAATATTTTATTTTTTTTAAGCCAAGAAACTGACAACTGACCGATGATGACGTCCCAGTTCTTGGTCGATTGACTGACTTCGTAGGCACACCTCATCTCCGAGTATGAGATGCCACCAACAACAAAGACGATCAGACGAGGACCGCTTTTGAATGCAGAGGGACTCCTCTCCTTGTGCCACTGTCCGTACCTAGCACTTGATGTGAAAAACACACACACACATGCTCATTCGATAACGCTCGACATTTAATCTATAACCCAATTATCCATTGCCATTATGTAGATGATTGCTGCATTACTTTTATAGTTTGCGAAAACAACAGACTCATTACTACAATTTCCATTCCTATCTTCTAAAACCAAAAAACCAAAAGAACTATAAAAGACTTTAATCTAAATAAATTTTAAACACCATTGCACAGATTCAAAACAATTCTACAAATAAAACAACTAAAGTATGTTGATCATATCAATCAATCAATCAATCAATCAATCACCTGACAGGTGCTGAACCCATGCCGGCAGACCTCGAACCACCGGTCAGGAAGGGAAACTTCTGAGGTAACAGCTTGTCATCAATGGCATCCTATGAATTCCAGCAGACACAAATCACAAATCATTGATAAAACTAAATTGTTAATTAATTAAATAAATAAATGACCAAATAAATTGATAACAACCTCCATGATATCCTTGACGTACGGAGTCCATCTGGACATCTGATAGGTGTGCTCCACGCCCCTCTCCTTTCTGTTCTGCATCTGGTAGGGCTGCGGTCGCTTTCTTCCTCCCTGAAGGTGGTTAATCAATAATTGATAAAAACAATTAAGGCATATTAATTAGTAACATTATTACTATTATTATTATTATTATTATTATTATTGCCATTGTCAATTGATAATGCGCTTACGTCTTGGATGATGGGTACTGAGAGGTTCTGCATGTTGGTGATCACGACCTTCTCATCAGTCGGGACTTGTGCGTGTTGTATCAACTTGTTGAGATTTTCCTCAGTGATTCCTGAACGATTTCAATTCGACGATCGGTCCATGACTCATCAAAAAAACAACAACAAAACGATTCTTGCCGATCATCGTGAGCGAGCGAGTGAACAAAACGAAACGAAATGAAAATATAACCTCCTTTGTGGATGATGTAGAGGAGGATGATTCTGATCTTGTCCGACACGGAGACGTTGGCGTCCAAGAGGATCGGAACGATGTTCCTCATCGGGTCCTTGACCTTCTCTCCCTCCGCGTCGGTTCCCATGGCGAGATCCTGACAACGTGATTTGAGTTTTTAAATTTTACTTTCAATTTACTGAATATTTGTTTTAATCTGGAAAATGGAAAATCTGAAAAACCACAAATTTTTTTTAATGGTCCTCCGTACTTGTTCGACTTTGCACAGCTTGTCGGCTTTTCCCTGGTAGTGCTTCATGCAACCTTCGGCCATGTTTAGATGAGTGGAGTACCTGTTTGGCAGTTGTAATGTGTAATACGGTAGGGTTAGTAATGTACTAATGTAATGTACTAACTAATGTACATCTTTCAATTGTAAAGAAACATAAAATGGTATATAAATTTAATAATTCTAAATGTAGTGAATTCTCTTGAATAGGAGTTTCATCATTAGACATTGCAGACTAGCCTGTTGAGTTCCTTTTGATACTGAGGCATCTTCTTGATCATCTGTGATAGATCCCTCATTGAGGATTTATCCTGGACCATCCTCATTCTTTTCTGATCCACAAATTCCTTCAACTTCCTTGTTACGTATCTGTTTGGAAGCATTTAATCATATCAGTATTATAATAATAATAATAATATTATGGCTACTGTAATGATTTTGATAGGAATCCTTCCATTCATCAAGAAGGTTGGCTACTTACTGGGTGGCATTTGCAATGTGTTGATGTCTCAATTCAACCCAAATGTCATCGTTTTCATCCAGAAGAACCTCTTTTTCAGCCAACTCGCCACCAGCAGCCACTTCATATCTTAATGTTAACAGAACTTGTTAATGCTTGACATAAACCAAGAAAGGTTTTTCATCAGAACATTAAATTATTAAACGTTTTCAGAAGAGAATTAAACACTATCAGTCTTATCATCTTCTTCATCACCATCACCACCATCGTCATCATCATCATCAGCAGCAGTTGACCAACTTGTATACGTCGTTTTCAACGTTGAGGAGGTCGTAAGCCATCGCTTGGAAGGTCAATTCGTGGAGGAGAGGAGAAACAGGATCAAATCCACGATCCAAGATTATCAGCTGAGATCTGTCCTTGCCTGGTCCCTAATTTTGAAAAAATAAAAACAATATTAAATAGCTAATATTCCAAGCTAAAGGAAGGTAGTTAAAGAAAAAAAAGTTAGTTAACACGTTAATTAATTAATTAAATACTAAGTAAAAAAATTAAGAACAACAAAAGTCGGTAATGAATGTCGAGCGAGAATCGAATCCGAACCACGATGACTCACCTGGCCCATGGTGTGATCGTCAGCTTTGTAAGCATCCAACTTCTGCTGAACCAGCTGAGCAAATTCTGCATTCCTGTCCCATTCGCTGGTAAGTAACAAACAAGCCATTCCATTCCGATGACATAATTTGCATATCAATAATTTGAATATTATTAATTTGAATATTAAGAATTTGCACACAACCTCCCTCAAGAAAAACAAAAAATAAATCCAGACTAACATATCCAGATAAAGGACCTGAAAGAGTAAATGTAAAGTGGCCATGAAAGAGAAAGTAAAACTACCTCCTGTAACGGATGGAAGGGTATTCCCCGAGCGTGGCACAGAGGGTCGCGATCTGCTCGGCACACCTTTCCAAGTTGATCATCCTTCCCGACTGCTTGTTTGGATTGTAATAGAACTGAAAGGTGTTCACTGAATCCAAGGAGAACACCTACAATTGAAGAAGAATATTTGGTTGGGTGTATTGTGGAAGAAAATTGCTTTTTTGAGAAGTAATTTTTTTTTATTAATTGTAAATTCTAGGATTTAAATTTTTTAGAAATGATAAACATCAATGCAACATATACAGATATGGTGATTTGAAAATATAAACAATGAAAAACATTTAATATTAAATATAATTTAGAAATAGCAAAAAACAAAGTCATTTACTTGACTCTCGTAGGGCAGGAAAGCGATGTTGATCTCGCGAAGTGTTTTTATGTACCGGGCGCAAGTCGATTTGCACAGATCGTTGAAGAATTCATCAGGACAGGCTGAGAAAAAAAGTGAAAAAAACAGCTTCATGTCTCTGTGCATTTGGAAGTTTTACAGCTGCGTAATGATGTCATGATGGGAAAAAAAACAATTTTTGTGATGGAAGCTTGGAAGCAATTGATGCAATCATCATCATCATCATCATCAAAGCATGAAACACACAAACTATGATGGGTCAGAAGAGTATTGAAAACAAATACTTCATATCTCACTCCTGTTGGACTCTCAAGAAAACTGCCGTGTAATACATTGATGTTGAACTCAGTGTATCACAAAGATAATCATAAACATCACACTCACGCACGCACATACAAACATGTATTTATACATTCACAAACAGAAAACAAAGTATTCCAAAATTAAACATTTCCAAAAGAAGCATTTTAATGAATAAATTTTGAAACTGATTTGAAATTAATTTCATGCAAGACTAGCAAATCCAAAGGCACTTGTGATGTTTGACAGGTTTAATTGAATTTCTTAACATATTTGAAATGCATAATATAATTAATAACAATTAATATAATTAAATATGACATCACAATCAGTACTCAGAAAGAGAATGACGTACCCTCGGTAAAGAACACATGGGCTGCCTTGTACATGGTCTTCAATGGGTTCTGAAAATCACCGCTGAGTGCTCTGATGGACTGAAAATAATCAAATAAGCAATTTTAATCGCAATGGAAATCATGCTCATTCATTCATTCATTTAATCTAATTAATTAAAATATAAAATTCAAATGCCAGTAACTGCCAGATGGATTAGTGTTAAAGGATAAATTTAAATACAAAGTAAAATTCCGCAGAAAGAGTTAATAACATGAAGGGAAATGGAATTTGAGAATCCATTACCTACCTTCTCAATGGGGGTTATCAAGTACACGGCCTCTAGGGAGGGCAAGGGTTCTCTCTTTTTGTTGATGTCTTCAACCACTGTTTCAACATTTCACAATCATTTATCACATAATTATTAAACAGAGAATTATTAATTAATGTAATAATTAGTTATCACACAATTACTACACAGAATATAAGCATTGATTGAAACCAAAATTCTCAACAAACATCTATTCATACAGCCATGCATTCAATCAACAGGTTTTCTTTTACAAAAGTTAATAACTAGTTAATAAACAATGGTTTATAATTTAATAATCGTTTAATACAAAACACGAGCCACCAACGTGTGATTTGTTCCGACATGATTTCGGTCATTTTGCAACAGGCTGACAACATCCTCATGCTCAAGTGATCCACAACCAGTACCTTCCATTCTTTGTTCTTCACTTGGAAGACCACTTCATTCATAATTTCTAAAGACAAATTTTGGTGGTTGTAAAAAAAATCTGGAAGCTAATTTACAAGTAATGATCCCATGCTGTAGTCTCCTTGTATCCACAATTCATATGTTTCTTATCTAATTAAATATCACTTTTCCTAATGTGCTTTCCAAGGACAAAGACTAAGTAAAAGGTAGTGAAAGCTTTACTTGCTTAAGCCTACTAGGAATTCATTCTAATAAGTATTATTAAAATAATCATTAAAAACTTGGCACTAATTTATAAAATAGTTTATGAAGATATTAGGCAGATCATTCTTAGCTAACAAGACTTTTCAAACATTTTTAAGGATAATTGCTTGTACATGTGAAAAACTGAAATTATTCCGAATTATTTTTTTGGATTGAACTAAATAATATAATCAGCGAAGAAAACATTTGCTGTAAAAGTTGAAGAAAATCAGAAGACCATTTTTATTTTGAGACGCATTAAACAGTTAAATCAATCAATTCAATGAGAAAAAAATCAAAATGCACTAACTATCGTGAACTGCAGCTTTTAAAGCCATTTTGAAAGTTTTCGGGCAAGTCAGCAGCAACGTAAAAATGGTGATCTTTAATAATATTATTTTGAGTAGGATGGCACAATTATGTGGGGCGTTATAAACAACAGTCATTTAAAATAATTTTGAACGATAAAAAATATTTTAAATTATTAAAAAAATAATGATTTATTTCTACAAATTTTGTATTTATTCTTGAATAAGATTCAGGTTGAAAGTCTGAAATATTGTAATCGGATAGCAATTTTTACTGTTTCATGTGATTGTTATGTTTTAAAGTTTATGGTAAACAAACATTTCAATGTCATTTTCCAGAGCATTTGAGATTAAATTCCGAATTAAGCTTGATTTAAAATTAAAGTTGTTCGTGGCCTGTTTTTCCATTGAGCTATTTCCACTCAACTGCCGTAGTATTGATTCATCCTGGCGGTATAAATGCTAATCAGTCCCATTCATTTATGATGATGTTTTGCTTGTTTTATTTGTAATTATTTTTAAATTATGTAATTTTCATGCACGATGCATTAGTATTAATTAAACAGACATTACAATACTTAAAATTATAGACGTAAGTCGATGTTGGCGTAAAGCAAGTGTCACACTCGATATTAGTATATAAGTATATATGTTCAAACGAATAATTTAATAGATGTCGGGTACCTTTCAGAAATTATTGATATTTGCATTAATAAGTTATAAGTTGCAGCTGCAGGCAGTCAGCATTCTGCAAAGGGTATAAATGCTCGATGTAGAGCATGATAATTACAGCCAGCTTGTGCTTGTGTGTTGGATTTGTGAGCTTTTCAGGTTTATGTAAATATTTGCTTATTCTATTTGCATGCTGATTTGAAAAGGAAAGTAAAGGAATCGTTAGTCCACTTAATTTCCGATCTCATCGGAACCTTCGAGCTTTGTTGCCAGTTACCAGGTAAGTTCTTGTCCATCGCAATGAAATGGTTTTAGTGTGCTCGTATTTTTATCGCATTTTTACAAACATGGTTTCTTTTTACATCACGGTTTCTCGAAAAGTTTCTGTAATTAAAAACTAATTATTGGTTTTTATCCCCGTACCTAGGTATAATAGTAGCGTAATAGTAGGTCGACCGGTAATAACTTTGTATTTGCGATAGATTTAATTTGTTGTAATTATCTATCATATTCAGAATTATAGCAAATTGCATTTTCCAGGAATGATGTGCGATTTGTGTCATCAACATGATGAAAAGTGAATTTGCACCTACTAAGATACCTCATTGCAATCTGGTACGGAGTCTAATGTCTTGCATGGATGCATTGTTTTACTTACCACGGTTTTGACTTTCTTGAGTTTTTCTTTGTTTTTATCCCTGTTAGAATAGCCATTGCACATTTCTTCTGCGTTACTTTGTGTTCAAGATGTGGGCGTACAAAGAAACACTGCTTCACATGCTAATTTCGAATTCTGTGTGATCCGTTGAGTCACCATGGCTTCTGAATACAGCAGCTGATGCCTGTTTCCTGTTTTAATGTTTACACGTTTATTTAATTTAAAGAGCACTTGTCATTGTTCGGTATAGGGCAGGTGCAAGATGTTTTTTTCCCTAATTTTTATTGCCTATCTTTCGCCTTTGAACTCAACGCTAAGATCCCGTGTAGGAGCGAAGTTCTTAACGAATTCATTCGAATTAAATCTCAAATCAGTCGGTTTCATGTGAAAACAAAACAATAAGTTTTATTATCCACTAGAATAGGACTCCCATTGAGATCCGTGTTTTATACTGAAACACGCGTCCTGACGAACAAAAGAATTTAAATATCATTCCGTTTGTGATATTAAAACCAAGGTCGAGTCTAGTTAAAATGAGCTTTGCGATCGCACGCTGGGTTCCTGATGAGAAGATTGTGATTATAGTGACAGGAACCCAAATAGGCATAATACATAATTCACAGTATGGCTCCATACAGTGAATATGCCCGCCATTGAGTCACTGCACGCTGCTCCAATGTTATTTTTAACTCTCCCTTGTTCCCCACACAGAGTCTTTGTAACTATTTTAACAAAAAACTTATTCAAAAACCCCGGCTGGATCTGATTTTGTTGCATGTTTTGCATCCAACCTAGTTTTATCTTGAGATAATTTAAAACAAAAGCTTTTACTATCTGATATTATTATTATTATTATTATTATTATTATTATTAGTTTTTATTTATTTATTTATTATTCCAAATGCATCACTTTCCCTATTCATGTTTTCTGTTAGGGCTGCTGATAATTTCTGACCTGTATTCATTAGTTCCAGGAAATAAATCGAGTAGAAAAATTTTCCAATAAGACAACTCAGTACCATGAAATTAGTTTCGTGTTGAGAGGTCTGCCTGTCTGTTGGTGAAAGGATTTCAGGAGCTTTTTGTTAGGTTTCAGTGAACTTTCTCGTTAACAGTTTTTAATTCCTTTATTTAACTCAGCAATCTGTTGTCTCCCGCCTAATTAGCTCCCCTTTCATTGTCTAATATTGTATTGCTAATCTTGGTTCTTTTTTTGTCCCTAATAAGAGATTGTTTTTTGGCAAATCGCTTTTATTCAGAGCCACTGCTTGCAATCCTGGATCTTTCGGTTGAATCTTGATTATCGGATCTGTTGTTGTATGCTTTGAGGTTTTCTTGTCGTGTTTTGATCAACTGACATAATTTGAGTTCATTGTTAGGGAAGTTGTCGGAATATCTTTTGAGATTATGCGAAATAGAGATGGATTATGATGGATTATAGGACTTCCTGAGAGTTTTATGATTGCCGGCCATCTCATAGTGATGTTTATGATACAGAATGATTGCCACAGAATGAAGTCAAGGCTAAAAGAGGATTTTAAGATAGTGGAGAGTTGTATTACGACTGTACGGGATTGTTATTAATAGTTGCGAGTGTGCACTTGTTGATCCGACGTGATTCATATCTGTATGTTCCACATGCTTTAAACTTAAACTTGTCTTAAGCGGGCCTGTTGAACATCACCACCTCAGTTTGATTTAGGAGAGAACAGCTGCTATATTTGATTTTTTGTTTGATCTACTCATTTAGTAAGCCAGCATTTATGTTTTATTATTTGGCAATTCCATGAGTCATAATTTTATAACTTTCAGTTTATTTTCCTTTCAATTTTTTTTTTAATTTACCATCATGCAGCCTTTGATCATTTTGCTGGATGTTTATGTTTAAATTATGTATAATGAGTAATGAACCATTTTAGGGAGGTGTCATGATAGGCAGCCATCCTTTGATTTGCAAGAACGATGAGGAGGAAGACGATGATGATGGGGACAGCGTGTCTAGCAAATTGGACTTGCACTTTTCAAAGGAGGATGTAATCGATGACGACGACGAAGACTTTAGGAACTTTGACAGCCTCAAGCCTCGCGATCAAAATTACAGTAAGCATTTGATTGCCAATTCGTGTTCTCAGTACGTTCTGCGAAAGCCTTTTCTTAGGTGCTCATAAGTTTTCTTCGTTTTTAAACTAAACGCACTTTCGCAGTGAGATTTATGGCTACTTTTGCTCGGCTCTAGATTCGTCTCTTTCCACTTGGGAAATGATATTGATATTGATATGAATATGAATGATATGGATATAAATGATACGAATGATGTGAATATGACTTAAGTAATCGTTCATCTAGGAATCTTCCTCACTACAACATCTCTGAAACAAAATGAACTCTTCATTATTAACTGTCATTGTTTTAATCACAGCACTTTACCAGAATATTTGCCTTTTGTAAATAATTGGTTAGTTTTTACTTTGCTATTCTCGAGCCAGAAGAAATTATAAAGTCGAGGTTATTTTAGGAACCATCCAAGAGAGCAACTCCCATTTATCACTTTAGCTTTAGAAGAAATGGTGGAGTTAAAAAAACCTTGATAACCCGCTTTTAATTTTTTTTGTCTGCGGTGCTGATAATGATGAAGCCAGCGGCACGCGAAGGATATTGTTTTGATGAGCAATTGGCGTGATTGTTTGACATTTTCCTGCTGCAACTCAATTTCGGGTTCAAAATATTTCCTGTTCTTCTCTTTATTTCCTCTCCAAACAGAGACCCATGGAAACCATTAAGTCCCTAATGGCTCCCAGGTTTAATTGGAAGGTCTCTAGCTCTCTCTCTCTATCTATTTGTAAATGTAATTTAATTTCAGGGTCATTTCTTCAACAACGTTTAGGCAAAAGTTTTCCATTGGTTCATAATTTGTTTTTGTTTATCGATTATAGTTTCCAAGGTACAAGTGGATTTGGAGAATTGCCATGCAGAGGATGATAACAATGGAAAGCTCTCAAGCATCAGCCAAGAAATAAAAAGAAATAACACCAATGTTAGAAAGAAGTCAATGATTACCGAATAAACTTACCTTTTTTCCCTTTCATCTGACATGTTTTCCAAAACAATAACAATAAAGTCTCATTAGAATAAAGCTAATTCTTAGCAACAAACACAGCATAATAAAAAGATAATAACGCAAATAATAATAATGATAATAGTATGTCAGACATCATGTTGTTATTATTATCGTTGCAAATACTCTATTAATATCATCGTCATCATTATCATTATCATCATCATCATTATAAGTTAATTTGTTCCCACGACTACTTTGTTGTTTATGTTCAGTAGAAACTTATCATTGGATTTTAACATTTGCTTTGAACTTTACTCTAGGGTGATATGATTTATTCTCTTCTCTCCATCCTTGGAACTCACAACAAGGATGACATGAGCAAGACGTTGTACGCCATGTCCACTTCCCCTGAAAGCTGCGTTGCCATGCGCCAATCAGGTTCGTTAATTTTATTAAATTAATAAATAAATTAAATAATTTTACAGACTTTACAAACCTAAATGGAAGGGAATTTAAAAATGCTTTTAATTATACATGTTGTGAATTCGCTATTATTTATAATTTATCTTTATTCGAGTAATGATCGCCTGCATTGCTGTGCTGATTAAATTACTGCATGAGGTGTTGAGAAAAAGAATATTTATCTCGTTATCAGGATGTCTTCCTCTACTCATCCACCTACTGCACAACAGCGACTCGGACCCCAACTATTTCAACATCAGGAACAGGTCGGCAGTGGCCCTGAGGAATATCGTGAACGTCCACTGCGAAGATCAGAGGGGTAGGCAGGAGTCCAGGGTCTTGAGACTGCTAGAGCAGCTGAGAGACTATTGCGATCATCTGAGAACCTCCGTGCTGTACAATAATTGTTCTGCTGACCAAAACTATTTCCAAGGTAGTGCAACTTTTCTTTATCCTATTTCGTGATTGGCCACTTTGAGTTATCAAAAGAAACTTACTAAGATATTTCATTGCAATCTGCCATGAAGTCTAATGCATGCTTGCATGGATGCATTGTTTAACTTTGAATTTCATGAGTCTACAAATAAAATTCTATGAATAAACTCAGGTATTCTGGTCGACGTGCAACATCCTGTTGGGGCTGTGACAGCTCTCATGAAGTTGACCTTTGATGAGGAACACAGACATGCAGTGTGCACCTTAGGTAATGACTCTGCCTCTATTAGTGTCGTAATCGTCTTTATAATTGCATCGAATGACGATCATTTTTGTCCATGCTAGGTGGCATTCAGGCTCTGGCTGAATTGCTTCAGCTTCAACAGGAGATCTTTGGTCAGAGCTTAGATCACGATCACATAACGATGAGGAGGTACACCTGCATGGCACTGACCAATCTGACATTCGGTGACGGCACCAACAAGGCGCTTTTGTGTTCCATGCCCGGACCTCTGAGGTCGCTGGTCCTTCAGCTGCAGTCCGTCAGCGAAGAGTTGTGCCAGGTCGCCGCCAGCGTTCTGAGGAACCTCTCATGGCATGCAGACGCGGCCAGCAAAAGAAATCTCCGGATCGCGGGCGCGGTTCGGACGCTGACTCAGACGATGCTGACGGTGAAAAAAGAGCCGACGCTGAAGAGTCTGCTGAGCGCCTTGTGGAACTTCTCGGCCCATTGTCCGGAGAACAAGGAGGACATCTGCGCCATACAGGGAGCCTTGCAGCTTTTGGTTTGGTCTCTGAACTTCAGAAGTCCTTCAAAAACTCTGGCTGTTATAGAGAATGGAGGTGGGGTTCTCAGAAACGTCAGCAGTCACGTTGCGATCAGATCCGAGTACAGGATCATTCTGAGAAAGCATGGTTGTTTATCGACGCTCCTGAAACACCTGAGGTCCCCGAGTCTGACGGTCGTGAGCAACGCCTGCGGAACTCTTTGGAACCTGTCCGCTCATTGTCTAGAAGATCAAAAAATTCTCTGCAGCCTCGGAGCCATCGAGATGTTGAAAAACCTCGTCCATTCGAAGCACAAGATGATTTCTCTCGGCAGTGCCGCCGCACTGAAGAACCTCCTCTCGTCCGCAGCTTTTGCTTCCCTCAACGGATTGTCCACAGACCCTTACGCTCTGCTCGCTTCCAGTTGGATGGGCCGGAACGATGGCAGCTTTAACTGCAACAGTGCTGACAGGCCCGGTTTGCACGTAAGAAGGCAGAGAGCATTGCAGAGGGAGTTGCAGAGCAGATACTTGTCGGAAACGTACGACACTTCCAGTCCTCTGTACAGCCCCATGACTTCTCCTCAATCTCAAGATGTTGCTCAACCATTTGCCAGGAGTTTTCAAAACAAAACATCTGTAAACGTTTCCGTTTCCAAGCCCCCACCTTATCCGATCAATTTCTCGGACGTCATTTATCACTCGGACAGTGACATCCTGAACAAATCGAAGATTTTTCTCAACCCTTCTGCCGGAACTCAAAACCAATTGGCCTGCAATCTCTCTTTGGAGCACGAGAGAATGGACGAACTGTTCAGTCTCGAAGACAATTTTTATTCTCCCGGAATGTTTCTCAGTTGCCACGAATCTATAGCCACCGGCGGTCAGGACACAGCTGCCGACTTCCTTCCCTGCAACTCTCGTGATTTCGACGGAAGTAAAAACGATTCCGAATGGACGATGTTCTACAGCAACGACGTGGTGACTCGAGTCACGCATCCGTCGTACTTTAGGGATCTCCCGATCGTCAATGACGTCGCAACAGTTCGGGATTTGGAAGAAGAGATGATTAGGCTGAAAGTCGATGACGGAGAGAAAATCGTCGAGTCGGACGAAGGCCCTTTGGAAAGCGTGTCGATGCTCAGGTCTCCCTCTCCTCCTCCTCCTCCTTCTTCTCATCACCACCACCATCATCATCATCACCACCAGCAGCTCCTACCGAATCCAAACGTTTACCACGTTCAGAATTATCCAGGTAACGACTTACTCGGTCACCCGATGGTTTTTGACGAGTTGCCGCGCACCGAGCAACTTTTTAATGCTTGTGAAAAAAACGACGTTGTTTCGTTTCAGTTTAATCCCGTTGTAGAGGTTCCGCCGTGGCAACGAGACTCTAGTAAACATGATTCAATTTCAGAGGACTTCGCGAATTCGAGACCCGTCCGGGACGGAGTCGCGAACTCGCCGAGAAAATCGAGAAAAAGTTATCTTAGGCCGCCGACCGATTACAACTTATCCAAGTTTAATTTGAACATTTCCAAACTCGTGGGAGAGGAAGCGTCCCACGACGACGGGTCCGTCGACGGACGACGCTTCCGACGGCAGATTTACGATCGTCACGGAGACGAGCGTTCGCGTAAAGACGGCGTTTATGTGCAAGAGGACGTTCGAGAAATTTTGCCAGAAATCGTTTCTTCTCCTTTAGAAGCCGATTTGACCGTGGAGCACGAACTGGCTCTCCAGGAAAATGCCAATTTGGTTCTTTCTGTTTTGGAGAGAACCTCGTTGACGGAGAGCAACCTAAGCAGTGACATTCACTTGCTCGAAAATGAAACGATTTCGCTCATTTCAGACAGCGAGGCCATAGATGAACTGCCTATGGTTTCCAATATGTTTAATTCTGTCAAGTTTCATGAAGACACTACCAAGGAGGAGTCTCAGTTGAGTGGAACGGAGCAGACCGTCAATGCGTGCAACGGCATCAATTCGGAAGACGAAGTTCCCTCGATTGCCAATGACATTGAACAGCAAGAGGAAAAGAGAAGACCCCGAATCGTTAAGCCGGGGTCTGCCCAGAAGCCCTCCATTCAGACGATCGAAAAGGATGTCGCTAATGAGCCGAAGGCAATCAGAGGCAGAAGAAAAGCTTTGTACTCCGGGAAGCAGCCCAAGGCTCCGCCGGTTGTCGACAAGAGAGTCGTGTCTGCATCTCCATCGAGACATGCCTCGAGTAACTTCCAGAAAGATGATAAAAGATTCAAAGTAATGAATTCTACACCAAACAATAGCAATACCTCTAAACTTCAAACTCAAACGAAAGTCACGGTCACGGGTCTTAAAGACAAGTCGAGCAAATCCAAGGAAGATAAAAAGATTCACAAGATTTCTTCGACTCAGAGACCTCAATCAGCTTTTATCAGAAATCCTGGGTCCTCTACTGCAGTTCCAGAAGAAGTCATTAAACAGGCAAAACTCAAATCTTTTTCTCTGCCGCCCGGGCAAAAACCTCCGACGTCAAAAGATTGCCAAGGAGCTTATTTGTCACAAAAATCAAAGCCCAAGCAGTTGTCAAAGCAAGACACGTTTATTAAATTTGCAAGGCCTGGCATTAATTCGTCTAACGATAATCTCCAAAAGCAGGATCAAAAGCAAGCTGCGAAGTCAACGCCGAAAGGAAAACCCAGGAAAACATCCGCCAAGATCCAAAACAGTGGCTCTTCGCTGGGACCTTCAACATCCTCGAACGAAAAAATTGCTTCTCTTTCTTCATCGAATGTCCTTGGAAAGCACTCTAACCACAGCAACATGTCAAAATCAGGTTCAATAAACTCCATCACCAGCAGCAGATGCAGTTCAGCTCCGAAAATTCCTCCAAAAATGAACAGCACTCCAAAGCAAGCCATTAAGCCAAAGCTTGTTGTGCCAGCAACTGAAGATAACCAACCTAAATTCAGCGGCGACCGCAGGACTAAGCATACCCACAGCGATGCACTCAGCAAACAAGATTCTAATCGCTTGCAGAAAAGTTCAACTTATGACAAACTCAAGGAATTTTTTGGTGAGGATTCAAACTACAAATCAGATAACAACACGAACAGCGATTACTCGGAAGTCAGACCGAACAATATCGAAATTGACTCTCTAGAAAAAGCTTGTAAAGACAAATTATCCAAAGTTGAAAATGGAATTCCAAAACACTCTCAAGTTTCAAAAATTCCCAACATTGCCAAAAAACCACCACCTGACAAAAGGACAAGTCCAGTCAAGAGGGAAATGAAAACTGCTAGAAGCATCAACAGCAAGGCGCTCGATGAATCATTCCAGGAGAAGAAAAAAACAGTAGAAAATGGCATTAGACATCAGACTCAAGATGGTGCTATGAACGGAAGTATTATCAGAGAGAGGGGTTCCTCGGCTCCTTCGAACAAGCCAAAAGCATTCTCTGCTTCAGTCTCTACCGGCACTGGAAAAGCGATTTCGGCTATGAACGCAAAGAACTTATCAAAAACTTTGCCCTCGGACCACCCCTCAAAAATCCAGCCGAGCGAAGACAAGTCTAAAAGGACACCTGGTCGTGGATTCAGCTTTTGGAAGAAGCAGCCGGCAAAATCCAAAGAGGCCGAGGATCCGTCTACAGTAAAGTCTGCTCTTCCTGTTCCAAATTCGCAGTCCAAAAAGGTTGCCAACAACAAAAGCAAAATCAGTCCGAAAGCCGAGTCTCCGATCAGAAAAAAGGTCTTAGGCTGGTTCAAAAAGGGGTCCGAGACTCACACGATCATAGCCGAAAAAAACAAGGCTCTCGCCAGCAGAGAGGATCTAACGTCCGACATGAATTTCAACAAAAATCTTGACTTTTTGATGGAAGATATCGAAATTGCCGAGTCTCTCATCACGACTCTCGATACGAAGAATGGAAACAATTCTCCCATTAGAGCTGCTGTCGTCCAACCTTTCAATTATCGCAACAACGACTGCGTGAATTCAATCCAGTCTGTGGATGCCTTTGGCATTCAAAATCCCCCCAAGTTGACGAAGACCGAGCTGCTGTTGGCAAGGCACAGGAGTTCCAGACTGGCTTCTGATTCTCGTAGCAGCATGGCCATGTCCATAGACAGCCTCAAAGTCAATTCCTTGGATTCTTTTCAAAACACCGACCGTTCTTTCTCCGACGTTCCGAGCGAAATCGCAGAGAAGGACGACCTGAGTTCCATCGAGAACGTCCCTCTGCTAGCACCCATGTAAAGGCCCGTGGAGCAAATTTGCTCCGATCCGACATTTTCACAGTAACGAATCTTTGTCCTTCATGATTTGTTTTGAGCCTCAAAGCCTGCTTTGAGTTGTGACTAGGTTTTTATTGTCTGGCATTGTTGTGTGTTCTATCTATGCCTCAAATCATGGCTATGATTCCAACTGCATGTTTTAGGCCGCTTAGGGAGCATGCATGAATTGTTTCTTCCTGCTAATTGTTTTGCTGACAGCATTATTAGCCTCTCAATGTGAAAGTGCAGTAATGGCTGTGTTTCATATTCGAGTTTCATGTTGCATCTGTTTCTTTTTAATCTTAATAAATCCATAATTTTATGATAAAAGACATGAATTTGTTGTCAGTATTGTTGGTTTATAAATTCTAGATTAAATCGGCCTAATACTTTTTAATACTGAAATAAATCAAAGCATCAAGCATATGATGAGGTGTGTATTTTTTGGAAACAAAAACTCCAACTTAGCTAAGGATGGCAGGTGGCTTCTCCATTTGCAAACCAATTTACATGATTCGTGAGTTCACATCGGAATTCAATTTATAGTAAAAAAAAACTGACAAGCAGCAAGGAATTGCACCATCTTGGAACATGTAATCAGCAAAGGAAATCGCATATTTTTCCCAAAAGGTTTAGATATTTTGCATATTTTTATTGACCCTGGAAAGAATGTAATTCACTAGAAGTCTTAGTTCTTGGAAGACAAGCACTTGTTTTATGCTGCCTTCTCAAAACATTTCCATCGCCATCTGTAAAGTCAAAACCACGTCTGAACGTCACCGAGGCAGCAGGATGGAAAGTGGAGGGAAGGCTGTCGCTTCTTTTGCGAATGCAACTCGTTTCAGAGGAGGAAGTCTCCGATGATTCGAGTTTGTCTACTCTGAAGCAGATGAAACTAACGAGTCTATTGAATAATTCGCTCTTCTCAATGAAGACGTAATGTCCTGCACCATTTACAACCTGCAAAAAAATCAAAGTTGGAGTTGGAGTTAACACGCTCGTGGTGGTCGGTATCGATGCAACCGTTGCCTCGAATGCTAACCTGAATGTCGACTTGAGCGCCTTTCCTCAGTCGCTTCATCCGGTTTCCGATGTCGTGCCCGAGGTACGAAGACCTCGAGCCCGTCACGAGGGTCATCGGAACGTTTTTCGGAATCGAATTGATGCGGAAGAGGAGCGGATGCCTCGCGTAACCCGAAAGGAGGGAAAGTTTTCGGAAGGCCTTCTCCCCTCTAAAAAAAAATCAAACGGAACAAAGTGGAAAAATTATATATTTTTATTAAATAAAATTCAGCAATTCAATTGCTGAATGATGTTGAATCAAATAAAAATATTAAGGTACAAACGATGGTGGGTAGGCTGCATTCCAATGGTACAAATACTGAGCCACGTTGAGCATAGATGCTTTGGAGAACTTTGACAAAAGATCTCCTCTCAGCTTCTTGATGAGATCAACTCCTGAACAAAGAAGTGTTTTTTTTATAAATTAATAAATAAATAGTATCATTTGAAAATTTAATTTAAGTATCAATAAAAGTAATAAAAAACGATAAAAACTTTTTTTTTTTTAAATGGCAAAAATATAATTTCAAATAGAACTGAACAACAATCCAATACTTCTTTAAGTAAATAGACCAATAAAGAATTCCTAACCCCATCCTGGCCCTACAAAGCGTAACAAGGAAAAATGATTCAAATATGTAATGAGGAAGGCAGCAAGTTTTGTTGTGTTTGTCACTGGAAATTTTGGAGGTCTGAACAATCTGAATCTCTTGTAATACTTTGGATCCACATCGAAACCCCAAGGCTCCACAAAGACGACGTGCTTCACCCTGTCCGGAAATCTACTCGTATACAAGAAGGCGACGTATCCTCCAAATCCGTGTCCTTAAAAAAAAAGCAGAACGAGTTAACAGAGGTCCAAACATTTTAAACTTCATAACACTTACCAAGAAGGATTATCTTCTCCAGACCCATTGCAATCCTCCAGGCTTCCAAAGACTCGACAAATTCACTTTCGATGTCAGCCAATCTTGAACTAAAAGATGCTCTCGAGCTCCTTCCAAACCCAAGCATGTCTATGGCATGAACGGTTCTATGTTTCGACATTTCGCTGAGGTTAAGAGTCCAAAAACCGGCGCCGTAGCCCAAACTGTGGAGATAAACGACTGGACTGGCAGACTTTTGTTCATTCTCAATGGACACTGTCCATATTCCCAAATCTTGACCAATAGGAACTCTTTCAGCTCTTACATTGCTTGAGAGACCTATAATTGAAATGTTAGCATGTTTATGGTATTCAGTTATTTGTAACATCAAATCAATCGTTAACCCAAACTTATTAATAATTGCAAGAGGATATGACAGAAATTACCAGCTTTTAGCAATTGTCTTTCATAATAATCTAGATTCTGAAGATCATCATATCCAACAATTCTAAAGATGAAACTTATCAACCTTCAAAAAAGGATGAATATTAAGTCAAGATTTGACTCCGTCAGATAAATCTAACAGCAATTCTAAAATATGTACTCAAGAAGCTTACCATTTCCAAGAATTCAAAATAAAAAAGTTGTACAGTCCTTTCAACGAAAACATGTAATAAAATATTTGAAAACATAAAACCATCTCATTCAAATAAATGTTCTTAACTGCATACAAAATCAAATTGGCATAACTGCCAACAACAATCGCGCCCAGAACCTAAGTTTCACTTTTCGACCCCAAAACCAAAACAAACTCTAGATTTCAGAACTTTAGCCAATTTTTAATCTTGTTAATTTAAAAGTATATAACCCTTTTGGTAATTAATTGCTTTTATTTTATTATTTAGAGTAATATTTTACTAAATGCATGGCTCATTGAGGTCCATTAGTAAATTTACAGCTGGAGTAAATTCCACTGAGACGGTCGATCACCAGTTTAGGCCCCAATGTATTGTCCACCAAAATGTTATAAATCCGCAGTGGTAGGAACATAAATTAGGGGACGGAAGGATAAAAAGTCTACATTTTCACCATAAGGAGAAAATAAAAATCTGGTTCCGTTGAAGCATATGAGGATATCATCCGCAGTTACAAACTATTTTAGACTTTTCTTCACCCTAGTGAAAAAGTTTCGGAAGCTATTACATCATAACTTGGTTTGAAGAAAATTGCAATTTTTGCAATATCCTAGTGCCCATCTCTGATTGTTGTTATCGAGAAGTAAAGATGGCATCCGACAAAGTTGATATGAGTCTTGATGATATAATCAGGCAGACTGAAAGTTTTTCATTTAAATCGAGAGGCAGAAGAATTAGAGGTAGAGGGTTTGGAAGAGGTGGAAATACGAGAAGTTTCAGCCTGAATTTCACCGGAGGTCGTGGTGGTGCAAGAATTCAACGGGATGGTGGAATAGGAAAGCCTTATAATGCAAATAGCAATGTTGGAGAAAAATCAACTTTTCGTGTAAATATTTGATTTTGTTGGACCATGCAGTCATTATTTTACCTTGAATTACGAGCTTGAAAATTTGCCAATGATGCTGATAACCTGACTGAAAATAAATTGGTTTCTTTAAAGACCTGGAACCCTCTAAATGGTGGTAGATTCAATTCTAACTTTACCCGTAATGGAAGACTGCTTATATCAAACCTTGATTTCAATGTCAACAATTCTGACATTCTTGTGAGTTCCAAATGTCACATTATTTGTTTTTTTACTTGGAACCTGTTTTAAACTTCAATTAATGTTTTGTTTACTCCCACTTGACTTTTACAACCTGCCCTGCAACATTTTTCATCACATTCTAATTAGAATATGTGATCATTTAACAGGAATTATTTTCTGAGTTTGGACCATTGAAGAGGTCTTCATTGCACTATGATGCCAATGGAAGGTCATTGGGTACTGCTGAAGTTGTATATGAATTTCAAGGGGATGCTATCAAGGCCATGAGTCAGTATAATAACGTACCCCTCGATGGTGAGTCTATTACTTAATGTCATGTCGTGCACGTTTGTTAAACTGAACCCATTTGTTGCATTTAGGTCGTCCAATGAAAATCATTCTGATTAACCAATTTAGTAACATGCAGAATCAGAAGCCTTTGTATCAGAATAGTTCCTTGAGAGGCAACTTCAACAACAGGTAGGTCTAATAAAAAATTGATCGGACAGGTATGTTTTAGAATTTAGATGGTGCTTTACCAAAGAAATCAATGAGAAAAATATGTTTGACATCATATAATTATAATAAAGATTCGAATGAGTTTTGGCATAATTTAATAATTTAGGGGGAACTTCAGAGGAAGGCGAATCGGTAGAGGAGGACAACTGACCGAAACTGTTCCCTCCAAAGAACAGCTCGATGCTCAGTTGGATGCGTACAAGGTTTTATCTCGTAAATGTTTGGTCGCTGTAAACGTGTCTTGGATTTGAATGTTTCGTTGTTCACTCACGAACCAATAAATCGATTTTAGTGATTTTAAAGCTAATGTGTTTTTGTTCTTCAGAAGGTTTTGTTCTGCTTACAGATGGAGGTCAATTGAAATGGGATGAACTGTGAAGAATATTTCTGTTGGACTTCTGCATATTCGTGACTGATGCAAGAGAAATATACAATAAAAAAAACTATTAAACAACTGATTGCTTCTCGCTTTGGAGTCTCGTTCGGTTGAGGTGCGACGGAAATCGTTTTGGTAATGTTTTGTTGTTTGGTCTTCAGGGAGGTGGGCAGGAAACTGATGATATATTAGGATGCGTGTCTTCCTTTAGTAAATTTGCCGATGAAAAAGTGCGCAGAACGAATTTTTGTGTCGGTCGTGCACGGTTTAAGGCTAAGAATCATCTGAAACAATCGTTGGCTGCGGTGCGAGGCTGTTCATTGAGACTAACAGTGCTACAGGTGCACGGATTTGCGGCCGTTTTTATGCGATAACCTTGCATAAAGAGTTGATCTATTGGGGTTTTTCCTCTTATAGCGAATTAATGGAAATGTAGGCGAATTTAATTCGGGTGCACTCGTCAGTGAAGACTAAAATTATTCGAATGAAATATTAGCTTTAAATTCTTGCCCAACCATTTGCGTTGGGCTCCGAAAAATCCTGAATGTTGTGCCCCCGATAGCGCAGTCCTTATTGTTGGGTAATTAACCATTAATAAGAGAAGTAAACTTGGGTGTCATTACAAATAATATAAATTTTTATGATTTTCTTCAATGCATTGACTTCTCTGTTCGTGTAACAAAATTATTCTATGATATATTGCATAAGTCTAATTATACAACTGATCTTTTTGAGCACATATAGTATTGAAGCGGAAGGCCATAAGCTGCAAAGTAATAATTAATTAATTAATCATTATTAATTATAAAAAAAAATATTAGGCATTCGCAGAGGTGTCATCTTAGGTGACTTCTGAGTAACTGCTGTTCCTGCACATTGCATTTTTGTGAACTTAGGTGAGAGACAAGAAAAGGATTTACAAAAGGTGGCTGTGAACTAATGCCGCACGTTGAACTAATAATAAATTTGGTGTTTACGAATAGACTCATACGTTTCTAAGAAAAAAAAATCTACTGACTAAGCTCGAAGAGAAGGGGATTTCCCACAAAACGTTATTTCTTCTCAAATGCATATAATTTGATTTCATGTTAAATTGATGAAAATCAATTAACTCTAATATTTACTGTAAATGAACAAAAGCCGAGCAGTCGCGACAACCCAGTTTACGTATCATCCATATCCTTTATCATCTCCTAATCCCGCATCTTCAGAAATGTTCCCCATTAAGTGATGAGTATGCATTTATGATTCACTTTTGCAAAAGGCAAAAAATCCGACACAGGAAGTAACTTGGAACCGGAGTAAGTGTCTTAAGTTAACTTCCAATGAATAATGTTTGCACTCCTTTGAGCGAACATTTTTACCAATCACATTTTCTCAAATTGGAACACTTTGTACATCGATTCGCTAAACAGAAGGGTTCGATCAATGTTTGAATGGGAGGCGGTCTAAACAGGCCAGAAGAATTCTTTACATTAAGCATTTTAAATTAAGTTTGCCATCATTTTATTTTATTGCGAGGGAGTTCGTACTGCTACAGAAGATTTTTCGGAACTTCATAGCTGATGACGAGGTGGGAGATCTTATTTATTCCGTCCAAGATTACTTTTAAATTTTGTGTTGTCATCAATGATCGTCGTCTCGCATTTCTCGAAACAACCGTCGTGAAATGGTTGGACGTAATCGGGCTAATGTCTCCGAAACTTCATAAATTCAGACTAGTTTGGCTTCCATATCGAATTCCTTGAAAGATCCGAAAATTAGCAGCAGGCCATAAATTTTTATTAAGCTTTGCTGGCTTGGAACTTCGACACAACAAATCTTAAACTAAAAAGATTCCCGTGGGTGGATTCCTGCTTATTTTGCTTATTTGTAACTGGGTTTTTGTTTTGTTTTGCAAATCAACATTTATTTTGCCTCAACAAAAAATAGTCGGCAACGTAGCTTATAATTAATTCAATGAACCGATTCTCACGTTCACCATTTTTCTTGAGAACAAGAATTTTGAAAAGCATTTGAATTCGTTATTTATTGGTTCTATTCACTTGGTACTTTAATAAACTACAAACTCGAAGTGACCTGTTTTTCCTTCTTAACGCAAATGAAATTTTAAAAATTTAAATTCCTTATCGCATAAATTTCACTTTTAAATGCAGCACTTTAAATGCATTTCGAAACATGAGCCGAGATGCGAAACTGACAAAGCGAAACAGAAAATTCCCCTTCGAGCGTTCCCTCGAAACAAAAATGAGTTTGCAATGGATGCAATGATTCTGTGGAAATAACGTGTTCATTTTCTTTCTTTTTTTTTTTAAATGTCAATATTTACATTGGCACAGTGTCGGCGCAGAGACCACTGACTATTGAACTCTCAGACAATAAAACATCGTTTTTGACCTAAGGTCTATTGTTACACGATTTCTAACACGTTCGAACAGATGCAACCGTTGCCTGGCAACCGCTCCCTCGTTCAGTCATTGGACGCACTGAACTATTCCACCAACTCCCCTGTCGTTCCCGATCAGAGGTGGAATTTTGAAAATTTGGAACTTTTCAAGAAATTACGCAACGAGTCTCAGGTGAGTTCGCCACCGGTTCAGCAAATCTTCAGTCTCTTTTTTTCACAGCCACTCATAATATTCGATAACAGTGAACATTTATTATTATTATTATTATTATTATTATTATTATTATTATTATTATTATTATTATTATTATTATTATTATTATTATTATTATTATTATTATTATTATTATTATTATTATTATTATTATAATTAACGTTATAGTTGTTAACATTGCTGAAAATATCCGTTAAATTGTTTAAAATTGGTTAGTTGCATCGTTATTTTTTAGAGTCTTAGACATTATTTCATTATCATTTTTTTATATATTTTTATTATTATTTTCCCGAAGCTAATGCGAATATGAATATTAATAATTATTTTATGAAAATTATAGATACTCGACATAAAATGGTGTCAATGGTGACAAATGAAGACTTACTTCTCACAAAACAGACAGAACACGCAACAGCAACAGCAACAACAACAGCAACAACAACAACAACAATAACATCATCAACAACAACAACAACAACAGCGATGAACATTCGTTTTTGAGAATCATCCGTCAGGAATTCAAAACCTACCACGCAACTTTTTTTTCCACAACCCTCAGTTCATTCATTCATTCATTCATTCATTCATTCATTCATTCATTCATTCATTCATTCATTCATTCATTCATTCATTCATTCATTCATTCATTCATTCATTCATTCATTCATTCATTCATTCATTCATTCATTCATTCATTCATTCATTCATTCATTCATTCATTCATTCATTCATTCATTCATTCATTCATTCATTCATTCATTCATTCATTCATTCATTCATTCATTCATTCATCATTCATTCATTCATTCATT
>CM067528.1:3575000-3602500 GCA_034509925.1 Hirudinaria manillensis | reverse complement strand
GGGACTTGAAAAGAAGGAGGCCCATTACAAGTGACTGCTGCATGAGTTTTGATACTAATTGTTTTCTTGTTGTTGTTTTTCAATGACAATTGCTTTCATGGTGCTTCTTCTCATCCATTAACATCTCAATGAGTGAGTGTTTATCACCGTTTATCACCTTTTATCACCGTTTATCATCGTCTGTCTTCCTGTTTACTGGTTAAGAGGACTTTGATAACATATAAAAATACTGATGCAAAATTGCACTCGGAATGGGTCATTGATTTATTTGAAAGATTTTGACTTATTTCAGTGTGCAGAAATCAATTTCATGATGTGAGAGTTGGAACTTTAATGCGATTAAAATATATATTGCATTAAATAGTTATATTATATTGATTAATTATATTATATATATTAAATATTTCGTATTATATCCTAACCAAAATAACGCTTTCATTTGTCTCACTCCTAAGCGTTTGAATTTCATTTTAAAATGTTATTTTTTGCTTGCTAGTCCTTCAATATGTTGCAGCCATTTTTGTTTGTTTAGAAATTCTTTTGTTTTTAAAGCGAAATTTTGGATTTATTCTGCTTTAAACTTTCCGATTCTTGTTTCTTGGCTTGTTAAATCGGAAAGTTATAACTGAAGGATTACTCCATTGCATATATGCGATGAAATAAAGAAATAAATCCGCCGAATAAATTAATACAAAAATTCCATTTTGTTCAATCAATCGGCCCTTTGTGACATGTGACGTCCACGGATGACACGGTGAAATATGATGTCAAATTTTGTGAATCGTTGTGAAATGAAATCAAGTCAACATGACGAACTAATATCAACACATGGAGGCTCGCTAGTCACACTTTTGAGTCAGATTATAAGGCGATAAAATAATAAATTAACCTGTGATTAAATAAATAAATAAACAAATAAACAAAATTATTTAAATTATTCAAAATTTGAAAATATTTATAAGTTTCCTATCAGTTAAATTGTGAATAAGAAACTAGATATTGATTTGACTAATTTCGAGGTTAGGCTACTGGAGCAATAAACCAGATTAGAATTTAATTTAAAATATTCACGAATTATATTTATCATAAATTATTTTATGATTGTCAATAAAATAATTATCAAATTCCTTTAAAAAGTGAAAATTCTTTACATACAATCCATCATTTTTCTAGCATTAATTGAAATATAAATTTAAGTCACAAAAAAAGAAAGATTAAAAATGACATTATAACGAAATTCGTAAATTTTACTTAAAAAAAAACATTTGTAAAAATATTTTCGCGAACCGAAGTTCACGAAAGATTTCCATCACCGCGATGGGATAATTTCCAGGATTTCCAGGATGATGGAATGTTTTGGTGGGCACGAATATCAGAGAGCATGAGAGATGGAACTATTTTCCACGCGGACGAATCCTCCGCGTGTCACCTGATGCTGTTGTACCAACAAAAACACTCGAACTGGAAAGGCATTTGTTTCTAAAAATGGGAAACAATAAAATGTAGTCGTTTTGTCATTTAATTGCCGTCATCGTCATCGTCGTCGTCGTCATAAGCGTAGGCGTCATCGTAATCACTATCATAACCGCGATCATCTTCGTCATCATCATCATCATTATCATCAATCATGGCGACCAACTTTACCCTCGGTGCATCATCAAGGACAGGTAATGCATTGTCATCGATCACCATGGTGACTCAATGCACACGTGTGAAAGTCATGAATAATTAATTAGGCCGTCCTTCTATTTCCTGGCCGGTCGGTCGAACATCATCATAACCGTGTCATGGCAGCGTCCAGAGGGAGACGTCATTAATGGATTGTTTGCCCGGTTACCATGGTCACCGCGGTTACCAGGGTCCGGTTGCCATGGTTTCCCTCGACGTTGAATATCAATCGAAATTATTCAATCAGTTGAAAGTTCAAAGGGCAAGCGGAAGTCAACAAAAAGGAAGTTTCTGCCTGTCTGTCACAAGAAATTGCCGTTCATCGATTGGTCCTTTATGTGCTTAAAAAAATGGCAAAATAAATATGAGAATTTCTAATGCCCATGTCCTGTTCTAACACTTAATTAATAATATTAATAATTTAAATATAATAATTATTATTATTGTAATTATTGTAATTATTACAATTATTAGAATTTTATAAAATAATAATTATCATTATTATAACATATGATGATTATTATTATACGTTTATGACATTATAATTATTATTCAAGTTCGTTAATATTCTGGTAATCCATTATAATATGAACTCATAATATGAACTCATTATAATATGAACTCATTATAATATGATCTCATTATAATATGAACTCATTGTAATATGAACTCATTATAATATGAATTCATTATAATATGAACTCATTATAATATGATCTCATTATAATATGAACTCATTATAATATGATCTCATTATAATATGAACTCATTATAATATGATCTCATTATAATATGAACTCATTATAATATGATCTCATTATAACCCCAATTATTCACCCATGAATACTTTTCGTTTTTTAAATTTTTTTTATGCAATTTATAATTCCTTCCTTATTTTTTTTTATCTCGGTAGGGTTACCCAGTGCATAATGATGATGATGACGATGCATGACGTCTATATTAATGAGGCTAGTTATGGTTCTGATGTTGATAAAGATTCTCTACCCTATCATCTTCATTCCGATTCTCATCATCAATATCACCATCATCATCGTCGTCGTCGTCACAGTCATGATGATGATGGTGGTGATCATCGTCACGGTCATAACTCCCAGCAAATGGTCACAAGGCATCCATCTGTCCATCTCTTGTGTCCTGATCAATCGTCCGTCGTCTTGCATTAGCGAGGTCATCACTTCCCGCTTCCAACGCTAATTATTCAACGATTATTGAATAATTTATTAATTTATTCGCCGCTATTATTATGATTAAAATAAAGCTCGTATGTCTTCCAGAAGGATGTACAAGCATTTAGTTCATGCGATTAAGCTCTCATCGGTGCCCGTTTCAAGGTCGTCGATGGCACGCATGCAGTGCCCCCTGAGGAGCATCATTTGCCGTCTCCAGGTGGCAGATGGAAAAACGTGGATGGCAAAAGTGGAACTTGTTTATGTTCCGCTTCACTGGAGCATGGAAAGGCCCTGCAAATCATTCCCGTATTTTCCTAATTGCCATTCGAAGCGGTAAAAGATACGCCACATGTTTCATTTCCGAGTCCATCCACCGTTCGATGATCGGTATAAATACATTCTAATGTATTATAAATATATATTTTAAATATATATTATTGATAATTGATATCATGAATATTTAATTCGTATAAATAATATAAATATTTATCATAAATAATGTGCACTATCATCATGCGAACGTGTATCACAGATTATGAAACTTTTCGATCCATTTTTTGCTTAAATGTTATTTAAAATGCATTTTATTTTTAATTAATTTCGACAATTAAATGTGAATATTTTTAACAATTCCAAATTAATTCAAAATCACTCCCCTATCATTATCATAAGGAGTAATGTAGGTTATGTAGGTAATAATTACGTAGGTAATAATTATAATATGTATAAATTTTAAAAAATTCGGAAAAATTAAATACACAATTCCTTTATTATTTATTATTATTATCATTATTATTATTATTATTATTATTATTATTATTAAATTGATCAAATAATATTGATATAATGAATTATAAATTGAACATTTTCTTTTTGAAAGGTAAAACAAATTGATCTTCAAAAGTAATTTTAAGTGGTTTGCTCATTTATTATTGTTTTTACTTAATAAATTCCTAAATTATATATCCATCTAATGTTGCCATAGTCATCATCATCGTCGTCGTGGTTATCGACACTGTCGTCATCTCGATTATCGCTATAATCGCTATACCACCACCATCATCATCATCGTCGTTGTCATCGTCATCATTATCGTCATCATCATCGTCATCATTATCGTCATCATTATCATCATCATCTTCCTGTTTCTTCCTTATTTCCACCTGGATATTCCCAGGCGACGTTAAGATTAATTAGCGTTCAAAACAGCAAAGATTTTCACCTGTTGCTGGCACTCATTTCGAATCTTTTCCTTCACGTGGTCACGTGGTTCGTTCGCTTGAATTTGCTTGGATTTATAATGTTTTGTTGCGTTTGTTTTGGCCATTTAATATTCACGTGGACATCGATTCTTAATTTTTCACAAATTTCTAAAATAATAAAATTAAATAAATGATTTTTCACGAAATATTAATTAAATTACTTCGTGGAATTTCATGAAAAGTCAGCTTCTCAGAAGTTTTAAGAGATTCCGATAATATGCATTTTTAATCTTAAATTCAAATTTAAATTTAATTTTTTTAAATAAAAAGAAAATGAAGCAGTTATTCATTTTAATTCAACTGGAGACAATATCCTTTAAAATTATGACCTCATATTAATACAAGTTTAATATAAATTTCCATAATTGAATATTATTATTATTATTATTATTATTATTTGAAGCATTTATTTCCAATTCATGACAATATAAATGATTTATGTTTTATTTTTCTTGAAATTAATTCTACGGAAAGAAGTAGCGAAGAGGAAGTAAAGGAGAACCTGTACTTAACATGGAGTTATGTTGTTCCATTGCAGATGAAACGATACAAAAAAACAAGTTATGGATATCAACTCCAGGCAATCCATGATTCAATTAACCTTTCAGTTTAATCTATAATGTTTTTATTAATTAGCAATATAATATAATATAATTAATAATAATAATAATGATAATGATAATGATAATGATAATAATAATAATAATAATAATAATAATAATAATAATAATAATAATAATAATAATAATAATAATAATAATAATAATAATAATAATAATAATAATAATAATAATAATAATAATAATAATAATAATAATAATAATAATAATAATAATAATAATAATAATAATAATAATAATAATAATAATAATAATAATAATAATAATATCCTTAAGAAGATAAGTGAAAAAATTCTAAAGTACAAAGACTTGGAGATTGAAATAGCAAGAATGTGGGGTATGAAGGTCAGAACGGTGCCGGTCGTGATGGGGTCTCTGGGGACAGTTGCGGAAGATTTGAAGAAAGAGTTAGACAAGCTGCCAGGAGAACCAAACTACAACGAGATCCAAAAGATTGTATTGTTCGGAACAGCGCATATATTAAGAAAAATTTTAGATTGAATGCTTTTTTTTGTCCTTTTTTCTGTTGGTGAACTGGAGTTTGATTTGAGTTTGATTGGAGTTGATGATTGTTGTTTGTATTTTTGTTCTTATTTTTTGTGACATTGAATCGCGCGGAACTTGTGAATGTGGTTTCCTGAGGACTCTGGCTGAGACCTGGAACCATTGATTTTCCGGCCGCTATGGTCGAGTTTGTACAAGAATAGTAATAATAATAATAATAATAATAATAATAATAATAATAATATTGATAACGTCACTCTGTAACAAATGATAAATTAAAATGATAAATGATAATGGTAACCAAATACATTTTATTTTTTGAATATTCTGATAAAGTCCATGAACTTTGGATAATCGGAATTCAAGAAATTTATTTGAAATTTTTTTTTCATTATATTTTGAAAAATAATTTTATTTATGCATAAACCTCGAAATAAATTGGAAATGATTTATTTAAAATTTGAATTTTATTCTCAAATATTCAAAGGAAAGAAGGAAGGACAACTTAAATTACATGCAAAATTAACACCGAGTTTTAAGGAATTAACATCGAAATTTAAGAAAATCCTTTCAACAAAATAACATTTCAAGAGCATTTCAATGTATTGTTGGCAGTTTGAGCGAGCTTTAAAGACACAAAATGAAAAGACTTATTTATTATTTATTGTGTAAAAACCTTAAATAAAAAAAAAAATAATTATTTTTAAAAACTTAGTAAAAGGATTATTTATTTTTATAACATTAAACTCGGAAATAAAAACAAAGATCTAGCTGTTGTAGAGGTATCTTCAAAATGGCAGATCTTGTCGATTTAATATCACTTTTAAAATATTATTAACAACAACAATAATAACAACAACAACAACAACAATAATAACAACAACAACAACAACAACAACAATAATAATAATAATAATAATAATAATAATAATAATATTAATGTTATTATTCATAATTATGGACAACTCCTGAAAGAATAAAAATCATAATTATTATCGACATATTTATTGCAGAAGGTATCCACTTGTGATATGTATATCCAAGTCTCCACGCCTCGTGAATTGAAACTGTTCCTCCTCAAAACGAAGCTCAGTGATTTCCGATTATTTAAAATAATAAGAAAAAAAAAGTTATTTGAAAAAAAAAAAACATGGCGGCCACCAAGAACAAACAAACGACTCAATTCACCGACAACAGCAACAAAACATCGAGAAACAAAAATTCTCCTACTAATCGAGTAACCGTTGCTTTAAACCGGTTTCGTAAAACTGTACAACTTCCTAGCCGTACAAACACGCCCTTCGACGATCGCTGGCGTTCGCTGGCCGTCAGAGGACGGACGTCAAGTGACCTCAAATGACGAAACTGTGTTCGGCGTTCATCTCGTTGAAGCTGGTCGTGAAGACTTTGAGTATGCCATTGTTCCTCTCCGTTGGCAATTCACCCTCTCGTCGTCCGAAGAAATCTTCGCGGTTGGTGGAGCGATCCAGCATCGGGAATCTCGTCTCCAGGAGGATCGATTCTCCGCTCAGCTTCAGATTCTTTTCGTCGTCGTCATCGTCGTCGTCATCGTCTTCTTCTTCAGCTGCAACTACTCTCAGCGAATTCTTTTCGTCGTCGTCGTCATCACATTCGTCATCGTCATAGTCATCGTCGTCGTCAACGACCATGCTCATGTTGATCAGAGGAGCTTTCGGTATGAAGAGTTGGTAGCTACCGTCTCGAATTGGTGACGGCTTTTTTGTAGTCGTCGTATGAGATTTGTTGTTGTTGCAGTTGTGAAGTTGCTGTTGTTTCTTGGTATCGTCTGCAGGGGGAACAAACGACAATAGTTGTCGTTGCTTGTGCACCTCGGTCTCGTCTATCGACGTCTGGCATCGATCATTCTCCGAATCAGTCGGGCGTGTCGTGGCCTCTTGAGATGATGGACCTACCACTTTCTCCTCCCTGGGACTGACGTCGTAAGAAATAGGGGAGGGATTTTTCTTGTTCTGAGGGTTGTATCGCTTGAAGACCAGATTCTGCGAGGGCTGCGGTCGCTTGACTTTGTCCGACTTCGTGCCGCGCGTTCGATTCCCGACTCCTGTTATTTGTTCCGTCAGAGTGTGAGAATCGCTGCAGTTTTTCCAGCCGCCGCTCTGCAGGAACTGCTGTTCTTCAGGAGTGATGATGCTCGAGCGGTTGTTGACCGAGACCCTGGTCGATTGACTCATTCTGATGTTGGAAAGTCGATGACGCTGCTGAGCATTGGCGGTGGCTCCACTCGTAACGTTTGGATTGAAGCTCGATTCGCTTTTCCCGAACTGCTCGGCAAATTCGGACACCCGCATTCGATTATTGATTGAGTGACACCTGCACTGAATGATGTAGCGGAAGGGAACCCGAAAGTCCCTATTGAAACGAGCGTATATTATCGGATTTAAGAGGCTGTTGGCATAGCCCAGCCAGAGAAAGACAGTGTCCAGCCAGCGGGGTATTCTTCCCGCCATTTCGCCCAAGAATGGCTTGACCAGGGCAAGGATGAAAAAGGGCAGCCAACAGGCTATGAAGGAACCCATGATGACGCCCAAAGTTCTCGTGGCTTTGCGTTCCGAGTTGGTTTTGTGAGGTTTCACCGACGACATTTTCAAGCGACTATTTATTTTGCCCAGCATCTGTGACACCGATCTGTCGGGATATTTTTCCAACGACGTCAACATTTATTTTTTTATTCCATCCGAAATAAATTACAGCAACGATTACATAAAGTAAAGAAATAAGAGCCGAATAAAATGTTTAAAAACGGGCATTTGAGGCTGTAAAATAAAAATAAAAACACTTTGAGACATGAACCTGCTCCTTGACTTCTTTGTGCCCGAACTGAGACTCATGGCAGAATAATCAAGTGCCGAGTGGTTTGCCAGGGTCTGATGCGAGACTGATTAAAAAGTGAATAATTTTATTTATATTATAATTTAATGATTAATAATAATTTAATATTTATAATAACAATTGCCACAAAAGAATGCATAAAATAAATAATAATAATAATAATAATAGTTATTATTATTGTTGGTCATTGACATTTACCCTTTATTTTGCTATAATAATGGTCTTTATTCCTGTTTTTATCTATATTTTTATCGTGCGACTTTTATATCAGAGCGCCATTAAGACTAATTTCTCACGTTTATAAATAAACTTTTCAATTACGCAGGCGGCGTCAGAACAGGAAATGAAAGGTGTTTGTCCTGAAATCAATGCAACTTTCACCGGCCAGGAATAATTTTTATTGAAATCGACGACGCAAATACGGAGAAGGTCGATGGTCCTTTGATTGCAAGTAGATTTTTATTTGCAAATATTTTATTGGAAACATTTTACGTTGGCAAATATTTTATATTCATACATTGTAACCTTTTGTTTTTGAAATTTAAGGCCAGGTAAGATTCTGGGGGGGGCTTGAAGTCTCTTATTCCCCGCACAGACAGAGTCCAAAGTGGGTGCCGAGTTTGTTTTAAATCATCGTTTCTCTCTCAAGCATTCGTGCAGATCCAATTTCCTGACCGGATTTGTTGTCTACATGATTCCATCGGCCGTCCACCCATTCACTTTCGCATTCATTCACTTACTTTCTCTCTATCTGTATCTCTCTCACGCACACACACACATGCATATAGGCACACATATTCTGTCATTGTAAAAAGAAACCACTTAGTGCTCTAATCATTATATCGACCTTTTCTAGTCAGCCTGTAGCTCTTGTTATTTCTTAATTGGACGACCAAAGACGAGCGAATCGATGAGAGGAATGAGCGGGCGGACCTCTGGAAACTACTAACAACAGATCTACTGAGCTGGAGATCATAAATTGTTCCGGAATCTTTATCTCCTTCTATTGGAGCAGACGCATAATGACGGAGTCACAAGTGGCAGTATTTCAAAAGCATCTAGGACATGTTCCGCTATCGTCTCGTGGGACTTTTTTTTTAAATTTTTTGAGGGAATATCACGATAATAAGTCGAGTAAATGTGTATAAATTAGATAGAAATAAATACCAATGAATTTGAACTAATTTTGCATCAAGTATTGATTCTAAAGTTCAGAGTTTAAACAAACAAAAATATTTATTTCAAAAAAAAAACCCCGGTAAAACAAGGCAACAATTTGTATTGAATATACAAATATTGAATGTTTTCAGAGAAAACATAGAACAAGAAATTATATTGATTCTCGATCTTCGCACATGTTGGAAACGATAAAAGAAGCAATTTGAGCAATAGCGGGATGCTGTCATCAGCAACTGAATTCCGAAAGAGCCGAAAGAGTGAATGATCGACTGAGTCGAGGATTTGCAGGTCAAGTAATTTGTAGGGAAAATAATTTATTAGTTAATCAATTTCTAGGTTAATTAGGCTGTAGATTGGTTAATTTGTAAAGATTTATCCTGTAAACTTTTCTTGGCATTTCGCTTCAGCGTTTTTTTCCAGCTCCATTATCATTTCCTTGCCTTCCATCAATCTTTTGTTTTGCATCAAATAGTTGGAAATTAAATTTAACATTTATATTTATATTTATTCAAATAATATTGTAGAAAAAAAAGACCAGCTTAAATTTTTGAACTTATTTGAACTAGGATATTCTCAAGGATATCTTTAAAAAACCTCACCTCTTGGAACATTCTACGAAATGTGGTCTTGTTATGAATTACTTAACGAATGAATTATTCAACAACAACAAGTTAAAGTATACTTGGAGAGGTCAACGTACGAGTTTATTTTAAAATTGCACGCACACTTTTAATACTTGTTTCAATTCCGAACTTCCAGAAGAGCATGACACACGGTGCAGAGTGCATTTGGACTTCCAAGTTACAAGGAGAAAAGAAATTAATTTCGATTTTAATTTTTTTTTATTCGAAGCTTCTTTTCACGAAATGGACAACTTGAAACGACAGAAGGCATTCATTTTTCCCAATTTTTTTTTTTTAAACCAACCCAACCATTTCTGGAGCAGACGATAAGAAGTCGGTGACGACGATGAGGACGACGACGATGATGATGATGATGAGGATGTTGTTGGTGGTGGCTTTTACGATGATTAAATCATCCTCATGTGGCATTTCCATTGTTTATTCGCTTCGATATTACGACATCAATTCGAATATTTTTGTTTGTTTTTTTTTGAGGAGAGGGATTTTTATGCAAATTTCCAGCTCCGAATTGGAAGAATGCGCCAAGTAAATAACTATTTTAAATTTAAAATGCAATAAAAATGGAAACATTGGTGCTTAATCTACTTTTTGCTCGAGACACATCTCTAGACCTTACAGGAAAACTGGCGATACACAATACAGTGGTTTTACACAAAAAAATAAAAAATAAAAATAAATATATATTTGTTAATGTGAATTTTATACAGCTGTATTTATTATTCATTCTATAAACAACGAACATGCGAAAAGATGCAAGAGGTTGTTATGGTGGCGCGTTTCTATTTCAAGTTGTATCTTCTTCCAATTTTGTTTTGTATCGGTTCAGATCAAAGTTCTCCAAAAGAGGAGAAACAATCAGAATAAAGATTAATTCAGATCTTCCATGTAACTTTGTTTCCAATGCAACGAGGACTTTTTATTTTTAATTAGGACACATTTATTAAAATTTAAATATTTTACTTTTAAAACACCACATCAACATACCAACATACCAACGACAATCTACCTGCTACTACGGCCACAAACTGGTTAAGAACCTTTTCATCGGATCAATACAAGATCCGTTTTTATTCTAATCCATTTCTCAGCTTTGAACAAATACAACTTCTCGATGAACATTTACGTTGTCTCTTGCAGATGGCGACACCCATCGATGTAAATACAAACAAGCTACGATCAGGACATGTAAGAACAAGAATAACAACATCATCATCATCACCATCGATAACAACATAAGCGACGTTATCATCATCATCACCATCAACAACAACAACAACAAACCGGCATTGCAAGGATGAGAGTTCTTGCTCGGATTGTACTTGTTCTGCTGGCTCCTGATCCTACTAAGTCTCTCGAACATGAGGACAGAGGATGACTTCCTTCTCTTTTCCTGATGATGATGATGATCCGCTTCGTAGCTGGAACGATCGAAACATGGGGAACTTTGCCTCCGTCTTTTCGGATATTCGTACGAAGCGGTGTCTGGTAGAAAACGAATTAATAGAACAAAATATCTAAAACACAAATAATAGTAATAATAACAATAATAATAATGATTTTAGTGATAGCAATAATGATGCCGAGCAAGTCACAAAGAAGGAGCGATAATAATTCAGAAAGCGATAAGCCCACATCGATTTAGAATTGCAAAAAGTTTTGTTCTATCTGCCATCTATGTATCTATTCTATCGACGTACAAAGAAAAAAACGACCGAAATCAGGTTATAAACGTTTCATTTTCGGCTCGGCCCACCTGGCTTTCCGTGGCCTACCTTGTAGAGGGGTTGGTGCGTCCGCAGGGGATGACGGAGCACCCGCCGAGGCTAGCGAGGGTTGCCTGTTGTAGGAGACAGTCTTGGAGAGACGAGACGAGACGAGGTATATGCGGGTGTAGATGATTATCATGACCAATAATGGCAGATAAAAGGCACCCACTGTTGCGAACAACTGGTAACCGATTTCCTCGCTAATGACGCACTGTCCTTTTTCAAAATTAAGCAACGACGTTGAAATAATTACAGCTGTTACAGTTAATAATAATAATAATAATAATATAATAATAATATTAATAATAATAGCAATAATAATAATAATAATGATAAAAGCTTATTATATGTAGGTGATAAAATCAATAATGTTTGCTTTGTGGTGTATAATAATTTGGTATATAAATATATCAAGAATTTATAGTACATATTAAAATTAAAATATGATAACAATTGAAATAATAATAATTTCTATTATTATTATTATCAAATCGATAATTACGATGAGCTATTATAATTACGATTATCTAATTGGTCAATTGTTAATTGGTAATTGATTATAACTGGAGTAATTTGCTTCATTTATGGCCTGTAATTATCTTCGTTGACGTCATCTCCATTATTATTGCTGTTATTATTATTATTATTATTATTATTATTATTATTTCTACCGACCTTCTTTTACGGGCTTCCTCCAGCCAAACTGAGGAGGTATGCTAATTCCAGCGGACATGAGCCAAACAACTGCAATCATGATGGACATGCGCAGTGGTGTCCTCTTCAGAGCGTAGGTGAATGGTCTAGTGATGACGAGGTACCTGTCATCATCACGATCATTATCATCATCATCATCATCATCATGATCCTCCTCCTCCTCCTCATCATCATCATCATCAACATATCCATCGGACTAACCTATCGATGCTGATGACGCAGAGATTGAGTATGGACGAAGTGCAGAGAAGGACGTCCAAAGACGTCCACAGGTCGCAAACCACCTGCCCGAATATCCAGCTGCCGGTGACTTCGAGTACCGCGGCGAAAGGCATGACAGTGACGGCTATCAGCAGGTCGGAGAAGGCAAGAGAGATGATTAGAGAGTTGGAGGGGGTTCTCAACTTCCTGGTCACGGCCACGGCGACGCAGACGAGTATGTTGCCGAACAGCGTCCCAAGGATGACGAGACCGCAGAGCAGGCAGATGACGACGGAGCTGAACGTGAACTTTCCGGGTGCCTTTTCTCGCTGGATTTCGGAGGAGTTCGAAGGAGTCGACGAATTGATGGACGAGATGATGAAAGAGTCGTTCTGGGCCAAGCTCCGCACGGCGCTGGTACGATCGCCAGATGGGAAATACTTCGGAATGTGAGATTCTAACTGCTGTGCTTCGGAGTTTATGAACTGCAAAGCGGTGAATAAAATGACTATTAAAAGTGTCGTCCTTCCAAAATGCCTCCCTTGACTTGACTTGACTTTAGTCGACGAGGAAGCCGATGTCATGGTTCATCTTTGTCGTTATACTTTGACATCTGAGGACTACAGAGAGCTCTCTAAAGAGAAAACTAGTTGAGCATTTGCACGATGATGATCATCTGAAACGATACAAGAATACGATGAAGAAGAACGGTGACGAATGAAGTATTATCCCAAATGATGACGTGTCCACGAGTAGTAACGACGTCATTCGTTGTCCACCTCCGATTGGTTGGCCAATCCCACGGGGCGGGGCTTATGGAGGAAAGTTAATTAAGTGCCCCAGGGTCTAATTCGTGGTGAAACATTGCGTCGCCGTGTTAAAAGGTCTGAGGTCGTTTGAAGGTCGAGATGAAAGTTTGGCACGAGGATGCTTTTAAACGGCAGGTTATTTTGATTATTGTGAGAATTTTATTTTAAATTTCAACAATAATTTCATGTTTTATCGGTTAAAATGAAAACCTGCAATCAACACAAAATACCCCTTTTCCAATCTCAAACGGCCCATTATTCCATGGCGACATGGTGCCATTAAGAGCTGTTACACGTTTGATAATGACAAGATACGAGAAGATGTTATTATAATTCTTTCTAGAATCATTATCACGACCACCGTCTCCGCGTGACCTGAAGCTATAAATAGACTGAGGAAATGACTGTACTGCATCCGAAGCAAATTGAATGGCATTAAAGCTATTTAATCGCTAAAGACATTAAACCTGGTTAATTGTCAAATGACATTTAATCCTGCAATTTCACTGAATTTCTGATTAATTTGAATTAATAGCAGAGAATAATGAGTTAATAGTTACATTTATGCAATAATAATAAAAAATATTACTATAAAAATCGTTGAAATAGTTGATTATAGTAATTATTACATTCAGAAGAAGATACATTCCAACAGTTGTTGTTATTGTTGTAAATAAAAATGGCGTGAATAGGAAATGTTCGAATTTGAATCACAAACTCCAACCGCTTTTTTCTGAAAAATTCCTAAACATTTACGAGCAATTAAGCAGACATTTTCCGACAATTATCCAGGAAACGTCCTGCCTTCAAAGCGTGGGAATCAGGAAATAATTCGTCTTATTATCCTTTATTATTTTCTTTTTTTCTAATCATTTCACAAGGTCTGCGGTCGATGCTCCCTAAGCCCGCATAAAAAAAGATAATATAACAAATATTACTATATAATAAGAAATAATAATATAATAATAATAATAATAATAATAACAATAACAATAATAATAATGATAATAATAATGATAATACTAATAATAATAAAACATGTGTTCGATCATGAATTTGCCTAAATATCACGTTGTATTCTAAATACCCCATCGATAATGTATTTCCTGAACTGAAAATTGTGGAGGAATTCAAAATGAATGTGGCCATTTTTACTGCCTCAAGGTGTAACTTATTCCCTTTTTTCAATTTTTCTTTTTAAAATTTCTAAATATAAGTCTTTAAATTCGATTTCCTTAAGCCTAAAAAAATCAAAAGTCTTTTTTGTTTTTACAAATTCTAAAAAAATTCTTCAGTTTTCAGCTGATTCTAAGTGGTTTTTGTGAATGACGCGTCACTTAAAGCACTTGGTTTTCTTCAATTTACTTTTGTCTTTTCTGATTCCATCCTCCGTGCAGTCAATTCTTTGAGATTATCACAAAAATAGAAGATGTAATCAATTCGTTATAATTCCTTCGTATTTTTATCATCAGTCATCGTCATCAATACCACCATGGTTCCCATGTTGCTACGGGAAAAAAGCTTCTATTCCAATTGATCAACTTCCTTTTTAATTTATCGCATCTTTTATCTTTTCAAGGTTTGAATTGCTGGTCATTCAAAAAACAATTCCGAGCAAAAATAATGAAAAATCGTCTTCAATTTTAGAGGAATTCCTTTGAATAAAATGATAAATAACCTGGGATTTAGGATCTCGTGGTACTCCATTCAACATTTTTGTTTCATGTCGGTCGATATCTTACAATCCCAATATTATGATGTATAATTCTAAAAAACAAAAAACTATTGATTTTTACGTGCAGATCAAACATTTATTCATTTATTTATTTATTCCCTCGTTAAAATAAATTTGTAAAAACTTTTAAAATTTTATAAAAATATTTTGTAACATTAACAATTCTAATTCTAAGTATTAAGATGTGAAATCCATCGTACATTTGTAAAAACTAAGGGAATAATTAGGAAGAGATTATTGATGAAAGTCAAAAACATCTGACCAAAAATTGTTTACCGGATTTGCCAGTAATTAAATCTATTCGGTTTAAAAAGAAGTTGATATTTACGTCTCTAATCCTTCCTCTTCCTTCTCATCATTATCAACATCATCAACATCATCATCATCATCATCGTCGTTGTTGTTGTCATCATCATCATCATCGTCGTCATGACGTAACAAATGCTTCCGTTGGAAAGAGTAAACATATGGTGTGGAATGATTGGGGAGACTTAGTGGATTGGATGTAACGACGATTATGATGAAAGTAGCTGGGGGACATGATGGTGATTACGCGGAAATAGATAATGTGCCACTTAGGATACATGGCATCATCATCATCATCATCATCATCGTCGTCGTCGTCGTCATCGTAGTCATGTCATCGTCATCAGCACCACCGCCACCATCGTCAGCGGAATAAATACTATACCCTACCCATCACCACCATCATCATCATCATCATCATCATCATCATAATCATCAACACCACCAGAAGCGAAGGTACAGGAAAGCCAGTTCTAAAAAAATCCTCTTAATTTAAAGTTACTTCAATCACCAATTTCCCGGACAACTGGAAAGTGAAACCGAAAGTTGAGTGGAATTTAAAGATCAGGATTCAACGAACTCACCAACATCATCACCATTTCTAAAATGATCATCATCGTCGTCACCACCACCATCATCATCTTCATCATTATCATCATCATCATCATCTCCTGATGCATTGTACAATCGAGGTCATGATGACGATCGGAGTTCGGTTTACGAAGCATCAAGAAATTTCAGAAGTTTAAAATTTTAAAATTAATGAGCGTTTACGTCGTTCGACGGAAAATTTAAAAGTTCGTAAAAAAAAAATAAAACAAAAATAAAATAATTAATGATGTTCAGAAATAATTTAAAAAAAATAAATACCCATCTAGATATCTTTAACTTTCAACAACAACAACAACAAACAACGACGTTGATAGCAACAACAATAACAACTTGTTGTACCGATCGCCTCTGAACACTTGAAAGCAAACCAGAGGAAGCAGTTTTAACGAGTTAAACGAACCTTTGAAGACGTGTTTCTTCATTTCATTCATAATTTTTTTAAAAAATTTTTAAGTCCAGGAAGGAGTTCACAATTAGCTGTCACCCTTTTGCATTTGCCGTGCATTCATAATTACGGTGTCGTCAGGTGCACAATAATTTCTGTTATGAATTTATTATGAATTGCTCGTAATTGTTGTTGTTGTGGTCGTTGTGTTGGCCACGCCAAAGTCAGTTTATAATAATATTTAATGGCGCAATTGACATTTATTCGGAATTCTAGTAAATAATTAGCCGTCGAAATGATCGAGGTGATAACATCGTCCATTGTTGTTGTTGTTGCTGCTGCTGCTGCAGCTGTTACAATTGTTGTTGTTGTTGCTGTCGACATTGTTATTGATCCATTGACAGAAGCGATGTTCATCATAGATTTACAAACCCTGTTACCTCTCCAAAAAGCACGAATTATGATCGCGGGTTCAGAAGTTCACACCAGGGGTCAACGGAGGGCAAAAGACGATCGTTAGGCTGATGAATTTTCTGTCCACTTCCGCTTGGTTTCAATTCGTTTTCAGAAAGTCTTATCGATTCTTAAACTGCAAAAAATCAAAACGTACCAAAACGGAGATTTTCCAGCGTCCTTGAAAATCCCAACAGGATTGGGAAAGAATTCCAGGCGATAGAGCTACATAAATGCACCGATTGACATCAATGGGACCCTGTTGTCGATCCTTAAAAGAAACTCCACGGGTCAAAGAATTCGCACCACGAAGTGGAAAGTTAACAATAAAAGACCATGTAATGTCCATTTATAACTTACGACCGTGACGTCAATGCAGAGAATTAACCCTCCGCGTACTCACTAACTTCTGATTTTTTTGTCATTAAAATTAAATTGAGAAGAAAAGATTGAAAAATCGTTGGAAAATTTTTTTACAAGCAGAAATGACAGCGTTTTGGAGATGTCAGAAAAAAGAGAGAGTGAATCCAAGATGGCTGTCAAAAGATCTCGAATCGTTTGAAATGAAAAAAAAATGGCGCCCGACCTTGCATGAGGAACGTCATTCATGAGAGATCCTCAATTTTGTCACGATAATCCAGGGATGGGTGGAGATGTTGAGAATTATGAAGAGAATTATGAAGAGAATTATGAAGAGAATTATAAAGAGAATTATGAAGAGAATTATGAAGAGAATTATAAAGAGAATTATGAAGAGAATTATAAAGAGAATTATAAAGAGAATTATAAAGAGAATTATGAAGAGAATTATGAAGAGAATTATGAAGAGAATTATGAAGAGAATTATGAAGAGAATTATAAAGAGAATTATAAAGAGAATTATGAAGAGAATTATGCCGGAAATTATGCCTGCATTTCCAGACTCCCTCTCGGAGCGGCTCCAGTATTTAGTAGGATTTCATGTGTTGTTTTGATTTATGGCATAACCATTGATTACATTACAAAATAACCATTTATTGAAATATAGTTTTTATTCTCTTTATTAATTCTCCATTTTAATGAATTTTTCCGATATAAATTATAAAATCCTGATAATTAAACCATTTTGAAAGCAACCACAATTCCAAAATAAATTTCTTTTAAATTTTAAAACTTTTAAACAGAAAAAAAAATTATTTTTTAAAAATGTTTTTTGAAAACAATTAATTATCAAATAAAAATTAAAAATTACGAATTAAATAACATTAAAATAAAAAATAATTAAAAAATTATTTAAGATAAATTGTAAAAAAAAATGCGCTAAATATTTATGGCCGTGACTTCGTGGTTTTTATTTGTTTCTCTCTTAAATTCGCACAACTCAGGAGAGGAATGAATATTTTGGAAATATTTTGTTAATATTTTGTTAATATTTTGGAAAATTATTAAAAATTGCTCGAACAGGAAACATAGAAGTTACCAAGAGGTTATCATTTCTCCCGACCCATCATTAAAATAATTTTTAGTAATTCATGATTTTATGACGATTTTTGATTAAAAAAAAAAGAAAGAATTCTTGCTTGGTTTTAGCTTGAAAAGTATCAGGTGGATCATATTTCCATGGATTCTGTGAACGTTTGCGTCCAATTGCAAGGAATTATGATAAATGAAATAAGTTTAAAAACATAAAATTGTCGCTTTGAATGTTTCAATGTGCAATTTTTAAGCAATTATCGGAAAAATACTTAAAAATCAATTTTATCCCATAAAATTGTCATTAAGAAGATGAAATTGAAATCATTATCAGCTCATAAAACAGATAAAATCCTGGCTCGTCAATAATTTCCAGGCTCATCCATCAAGTTTGGGTCGATTAAGACATCGTTATCAGGACTGGTCCAATGATGTCATCTTGTGGGGATGTTAGTGAGCTCCAGCAATTTCCAGTCGTCGATCGATAAGAGAAACTCCGTCAATAAATATGGCCAACAACAACAACGACGACGACAACAACAACAACGTTGACTTTTTTTTCTTTCAATCCATCTCCATTCCACGAGAAAACAACCAAGAAACGTTTGAACTTCAATCAACTTTCGAATGTCAATCAATCAATCAACAATTTTTTCGCTCGCATAAGGATTTTAAAAATTAAAAATAAAAAGTAAAAAAGTTTCATGAAATTGATTTCTTTCTACCGCTGAGCCACAAACGTCTTTCAATAACGAACGATGTTATTAATAATATAACTATTAATAATATAGTTATTAATAGAAACAAATGATAAAAGTTAAGGTATAATTGAAGTTATAATAATAATAATAATAATAATAATAATAATAATAATAATAATAATAATAATAATAATAATAATAATAATAATAATAATAATAATAATAATAATAAATAATAATAATAATAATATCAATTTAACAACAACAACAATAATGCAATTGCAACAATTATTAATTTAACGATAATGTTAATTATTATAATTATAATTATCCATCCATGATAATAATAATTTTATATAATAATTATTAATCTCCTGAGCCATCAAAGGATTAGAGATGATGATGCATCTGAGGATTGATTAAATCGTGTTGTTGTTTTTTAAACTTTGTTTTCAAGGAACGAAGGAAGAGCTGAAGAAGAAGAAGAAGAAGAAGAAGAAGAAGACGATGAGAAAGGTTGTTTTAAAATGCTTAAAATTTAAAAATGCTTTCCTAAGAATTAAAAATAATTTTGAGACGATATCATACTATCATAATTTCATGATTTTATATTATATTATAATATCAGCATCACAATATATCGAGAAGCAGAAACAGACCGGAATCAATTTATGTTGCGCAAAACTCCAACAACTCCAAAATAATTTTATTTTTATATTGTAAATTATAAACAAACGACATGGAAAATTAATGATGCCTTGAAATTTCTTTGAAGCTCAATTTCTAGTTTCTTGTGCAAGCGTGACAACACCCTTTTTTTCTACAATTTCCATCAAAGGAGAACAAAGAAAAAAAAAATTAAATTAAAAAATGCAAACATTATTGTTATTATTATTATTATTATTATTAACTTGGATTAATTGAGATCGTTTTACAATTCATTACTGAGTTCATTAATAATTTTTCTATTCTCTTCTTAATAAACTCCATTATTTAAAATAAATTGATTTTTAACCGGTAAATATTCATTCATTCACCACTTGCTCGGTTCATTATTTGTTCACCTATTCGAGACAACATTTGATTATTGAGAGATAAATTTCAGAATGTCGTGAGATCGAAATACGACTGGAACCTTTTTGAAGTCACCCTCTTGAAGGAAAATAACAGGACATGTGCATTTGTGGGAAAATGCGTCCATGCATCCAATGCATTCATGCATTGAATCGTGCGAGTTGGTACACGCACACACACACACCACGTGCAGCCTTGAACTTACACTGTTTACGATCCCTGTTTGCGGCAGGTGTTCCCTGCTTTTGAGGGCTGAGGTGAGTGGGTGATATGGGGGAGTGAATTGGAGGACGATGTGGGTAGTGGTTTGTGGAGTGAGGCTCAAGAAACGTTGAGGAAATTCGAGCTTTTGTGGCTTTGAGAACAAATGATCTGTTCAAATGTCGGAATGATTTTTAAACGCAAAAAAATAACACATTGGCATCCAATTTTGAATCAAAATCTATACTTGGTCACCATTCTTTATTGAAAGTCTTCTGTTCATCGAATATCGCATTGAGTTCAGATGATGATGATGATGATGATAATGATTGTCGGATTCATGATGACGATGATGAGGAGGAGGAGGAGGACGATGATGACAACGACGATGTTGTTTACCGACGATGAAGGAATTTCATTCTACAATATTGTGTTATCTCAATCAGATAGATGCCTTGGGTTAGAACATCACGATGTTATTGCTATTGCTTGTTATTATGGATGTTGTTGTCGTCGTCGTCAGCATCGACTCATATCTTAATTTTAAGATGATTTCTATTTTTATTTTTGTTTCACTTCATTCGTCGTCGTCGTTGTTGTTGATGCTATTAACCTATAATATTAAAGGTCCTTATAAGTCACTGTCGTCATCATCAACAACGTCGTCGTCGTTGTCATCGTCATCACCACCATCATCGTCACCATCATCGTCACCATCATCATCATCATCGTCGTAACAAACGGAGGGGGAGAACTAAGAGGCAAATGCTCCTGAAATAGAAGATATTTCCTAGACGCGCGGTCGTAATCCGTCTGCTATCTCCTGGAAAACATCCGGAGAGTCCAGCAGTAGCAACAACAGAGGCGAACAGGTGACGAGTGGAACTTACCTGGAGCTGATAAAAGGAAGGCTACACCTTTTATAGTTTTTCTAACGATTTGATGTTTGCTTCCAATCAGCTTTCAATTTGCAGATTTTCCAAGGTTACCAGATAATGATAGATTGAAAAAAAAAAGACAAGTCCTTGATTAAGAGGACATCTGCCGAGAGACTGGTCAATAACGGCTCAAAAAAAAAATCCACGGAAAGCTACTGATGATGATTATGACGACGATGACGACGACGACGACGACGATGGTAGTGGCGATGATGATGATGGTGATGATGTCATACAGGATGACGTTAATGATGATGATGGCTGCGATGTCTAGCGAGGAGATAATGGATGGCCTATTATAACATCAGTACGTTCGTACCAGGTAGCAAGCGGGCACGTTAATAACAGAGTTCGTCTGTTCGTCTGAGTGCTGTGAACATAGCGATGAATTGATGCTCGATTAGCATGCATTCGGAGGTCAACCGGTTCAAGAACCTGTGGCAGCTGCCACTGTCCCAGCACAACCGGCCCTGAAAACGTTCAACTCCGGCAGAAAATCCGATCAAATTCGAAATGCTCTTCCACTTTTTCCACGTCCTCCTCCTCCTCCTCCTCTTCTTTCCCCTCTTTTTCTACTTCCTGCATACTTCAGCGCCGATGTTCAGCGATTAATTGCTCCTGGAAAAGTTGTTTACGTGCGCCTCCATGGACACCGAACAATAGATTGCCAGAACATACGATCCATACTCCGACCTTATTTATCCAGATATTCCACAAGGAAATGGTTACGCGGCATGGGAACGGCTAAAAATATCATCGACATCATCGTCATCATCGTTATCAGCAAAAATCATCATTAGCATCGATCATCATCATCGTCGTCGTCTTCATCGTCAAACGTTAAGGCAAATATTATTATTAGTACAAATGTCTTGGAACAGGTCCATGCAAACAAACACGTTGGATGATCCAGAGAATCAAGACACCAGCCCCCTTCAATCCTTCCATCAATACATCCATCTCTTTATTTATTTCACTCAACCATCCATCCATCCATCCATCCATCCATCCGTCCGTCCGTCCGTCCATCCATCCATTCATTCGTCCATCCATCATGTCCTCTTCCAGGTCAACGTTCATGACGTCATAAGATCTCGAAGGTCTGGTTTGATGGAGTTGCATCGCATTAACATAATTTCCAGGAACATCTGAGGAAGTTCAACTGTCAGTCATGATAATGATACTCTTTCGAGATTAAAGGAGCAGTAGTTTGTAGAAATACTGCCATACGTAATTATACTATTATTATTATTATTATTATTATTATTATTATTATTATTATTATTATGTTCAAAACAGAAATCTTTCGAAGTAAAATTTCGAGGTGGAAGTCTTAATTCTACACACTGCCAAGATCTAAAGAAATTATATTATTATTATTATTATTATTATTATTATTATTATTATTATTATTATTATTAATATTATTATTATTATTATTATTATTATTATTATTATTATCGTCGTCGTCATCGTCTTATTATTATTATTATTATTATTATTATTATTATTATTATTATTATTATTGTTATTATTATTATTATTATTATTATTATTATTATTATTATTATTATTATTATTATTATTATTATTATTATTATTATTATTATTATTATTATTATTATTATTATTATTATTATTATTATTATTATTATTATTATTATTATTATTATTATTATTATTATTATTATTATTATTATTATTATTATTATAATCGCATAATAAAATTTAAAAATGATTTTTAATTTATTCTTGTTTCGCCTGTTGACGAAATCCAAAACAAGTTTCCAGTTAAGAAGTTTGATGTTGAAAATCTTCTTCTTTTCAGGATTAAAATTTAATCGCCTTTTAAATCAGCATTTTATGAGATTTTGTTGCTAATTGAAAATATTCAATATCGGGTTAATCAGTCAATCCACATGTCAATCATTCAATCATCAGTATCGCGATGATGATGATGATGATGGTGATGACCACCTAGACGACGACGATGATGACGTGTAGGAAGAGTTTAAGTGTTCATAGAAAACGGTGTGGATGTAATTTCGAGACATCATTTTATATTCCTCTGACGATTTCCCCCTCTAAAGATGGAGAAATAAATTCGTTAGATGGCGCCCGGAGGTGATGATGATGACGATGACGACGATGATGATGACGATGATGACGACGCTAAGGCGGAACTGATGATGGAGCGAGCGAACGTTCTCTCCGCTTCCGAAAATAATCTCTTCCGCACACAAATGAATTTCGCAAACACTTTCCAAAAGTCGTGTAATTCTGAAAGTTGTTTTTATTTTTTTTTTTTTCGTAATTTTTTTCTCCATAATTTTTCACTCGTGAAAAGTGCAAAAGAGAAAACAACTTCCGCTGAATTAATAATTATTTTCCGTTTTAATTCGTTAATTCCACTTTTATTCATTTATAAATTCAACGGCCAGCGGACATCGCGACCATCCCTGGTCAATTAATTGTCCGTCTTATCTACTTCCATGGTATCTCCCAAAGCCCGGGATTAAAATCATCGTCATCATCATAATCGTCGCCATCGTCGTCGTCATCATCGTCGTCGTCAACGTCATCAACGTCATCATCATCGTCATCAACATCATCGATGTTTATTTCGAATACATAAACACCGCTGTCAATATGCTCAATTTTCAACAGAAAAAAAACTATAAAAAAAAAATTTTGCCACGTAAAACGCAAAAAAAAGCACGCGTTCGTGACGTCATCGGTGGTGACGTTGAAGGTCACTGAGGTCAACAGCTGATGGGGAATTTAACCGAGGAGCTAATCGCAGGTGACGTCATGATTTAGAGTTCAATGCTTGGACGGACGGACGGACGGACGGACCGATAGACTAATGGACGAATGGATGGATGGATGGATGAACGGAGTAACAAATGGATGGACGGATTGACTGATGAATGAATGACGAATGGATGATTGTGTGCGAAAAAGTACTCTTTTAAAAGTCATAGTTCGCCTGTAATTATAAGCGTTAACAAGAAGAGAACGACGACGACGACGATGATTCACAATCCACCTGTTTATGCAAATTATATTTTACACTTAAGCGTTAGTAATATAATAATAATAATAATAATAATAATAATAATAATAATAATCGAAAATTTCCACCAATTATTTTTAAATGCGGTCCCTAAAAGGCAGATTTAGAATGAGACGAGTTCTAAAAATGGAAGATGTAATTTGTAAAAGCTGCTTTTAAAATTACTTTCCTCTTCATAATTCGGGCCTTTCGGTTGAAATATGAAGATGATGACGACGACGATGATGACGATGACAACGACGATGATCTACGATGAAAATTTGAAGTTCGTTTCGTCCAACGTAAAACCAGATCGACATGAATTATTGTTTGAATTATTACCTCAAAGCGTCAACGGATTGACGTGGTGAACTGTGCACCGGATGACCGGGTGTTACTCGACCGCTGGAAGTGCTGATGACGACGACGACGACGATGACGATGATGATGACGACGACGATGACGATGATGATGACGACGATGATGATGATGAAGACGTTGATTCTTAATTGAATGCACAAATGAAAAAGTAATTAACGACGTCTGAAATGAGTGGTCAGCTGACGTCAAAACCAATCATTAAAATAGTAATGAGTTAAACAATTACTTATTAAGTAATATAATTATAATCTTTATTATTATTATTATTATTATTATTATTATTATTATTTCCAACAACTCTCAGTAATCGTCATCAAAACGCTCGAACGTCATCAGCGACAACCGAGCAAGCGGGAGACTTTCCGAGGGAAGTACATTAAAATAACTATCGTCTGCTCTCCCAATTCCGGTTTCCCGCCAATCCGATTGGATGGAACTGCTTCATTCCTTTTCAGGCGCTCCTTCCATCATGAAGTAGTTGTTTTACAGCTCAGCGTTTTACCCAAACAACCAAAGGCTTGGTTCGTTTTAAATCTTTCGAGACTTTAAGACTCCGTGCTGAGCTGGAATCGCGTTTCAATCAATCAATCAATCAATCAATCAATCAATCAATCAATCAATCAATCAATCAATCAATCAATCAATCAATCAATCAATCAATCAATCAATCAATCAATCAATCAATCAATCAATCAATCAATCAATCAATCAATCAATCAATCATCAATCAATCAATCAATCAATCAATCAATCAATCAATCAATCAATCAATCAATCAATCAATCAATCAATCAATCATCAATCAATCAATCAATCAATCAATCAATCAATCAATCAATCAATCAATCAATCAATCAATCAATCAATCAATCAATCAATCAATCAATCAATCAATCAATCAATCAATCAATCAATCAATCAATCAATCAATCAATCAATCAATCAATCATCAATCAATCAATCAATCAATCAATCAATCAATCAATCAATCAATCAATCATCAATCAATCAATCAATCAATCAATCAATCAATCAATCAATCAATCAATCAATCAATCAATCAATCAATCAATCAATCAATCAATCAATCAATCAATCAATCAATCAATCAATCAATCAATCAATCAATCAATCAATCAATCAATCATCAATCAATCAATCAATCAATCAATCAATCAATCAATCAATCAATCAATCAATCAATCAATCAATCAATCAATCAATCAATCAAACCAATCCAATCAATCAATCAATCAATCAATCAATCAATCAATCAATCAATCAATCAATCAATCAATCAATCAATCAATCAATCAATCAATCAATCAATCAATCAATCAATCAATCAATCAATCAATCAATCAATCAATCAATCAATCAATCAATCAATCAATCAATCAATCAACCAACCATTCACTCTTTCAATTCCCTCTCATCCCAGCACTTATCTAAAGTTGGACCCCCTCAAGAAAAAGAGCCGCATATTCGACAAATAAATTAAATTAAATGCATTAAAATCATAATCCGGCACGAAATCTTAAAACGAAATCGTTTTATTTTATTTCAGGAAACAAAAAACAAAATGGATGGAAATTCGAGGAAGAATTGATTGAACTAAAAGTAAAGGAATTTCAGACTATTCTGCTTTGCTCTGAAGCTGCCCGTTTTTATGAAGTTAAAGTTTTATTGCAGTCGCTATGGCCTTGCTTTCGTTCCGCCATCTTGAATCTTGAAAGGAGCGGAAGTGGAATTTGTACGGAAGAAGTGAAAATAAATGATTTCAGACGCTTTGAATGGTATTCCATTTGAATATAGTTTCGTAATGAAATGGGTTTTTTTTTCTTTGTTTGTTTGTTTTCGTTTTTGTAAAAATTTAATGTTGCTTTAATCTCCGAGTGCAAATCGATGGTCTGATGAATAATTCTGAAATTGGAGAAAATAGGAAATTCAAAATGTTGTTATTGTGGAAAATTTGAAACAGCTTTCGAAACCTGTGTTGATAATGTGATGATGTGATAATGTGCTTCATGTGGAACATGAAAAACACTTTTTATTGCAACATAAATTGAATAAAGTTATTATTTAATATTTATTTATTTATTTATTTCGTTTAAAGATTTCTTTTTCCATTCAAACTTCTCTCTTTCATCCAATTAATCGTTTTAAAATAATCTCTGATTAAATTTCAGAAAAATCAGAATCATTTCTCCATAATTGCACAATATCCTCTTAGAACAAGCAATTTATTTCTTGAAGATATTCGATAAATAATTTGTAAATATTCGTGGAATAATGCCGAAATATTTGAAGAATAATTTGGAAATAATGTTGCAATAATTCCCACAGAAACTTTGGTGAACCTATTTACGGTCGGCAAGAGTTCATCTTCGAAGTTTCAAATCAGGAAGTTTCAGAAATTTAAATTGTACCAAGTTATTTTCACAAATTTATTGCTAATATAAACAACCTCAACAATAAAGTCAACAAATTTTTATCTTTAAATAAAATAATAATAATAATAATAATAACAATTGGGAACAGTAAAACAAAATTATTAAATCATAATTATCGCATTAATAGACTGTTTCTTTAAATAGCAAACAATAATTATGTTAAACAATATTAAACTTTTATTAAACATTAAAAAATGTAATTATTTTATAAAATATTAATTATAATAGTTCTCAAGAAACACCCTGAATTTTCATCTGAAATTAAAAACAAGTTGCAGATAAGGATTAACAATTTCACGGTCGACTCATCCCGTCACGCTTCGTTT
>CM067528.1:3487500-3570000 GCA_034509925.1 Hirudinaria manillensis | reverse complement strand
CGGAAACCATCCGATGGTGTTCGAATGTTTGGGGTCCCCTCCCCGAGTATTCTCATTCTCTCTCTCTCTCTCTTCCTCTCGCTCTTGTCACCTTACGATTTGAGGCCAGCCGCAGTTTCGAATGCCTCGGTGCCTTGTCAAGATAGTCGTTAGTTACCGGTGGAATCGTTGATCAAGTTGCGATCATTTGTCAGTTGTTAACATCGGTTATCAGCTGTTAATCATTACTCATTGCTTATCAACGTTCTTGTTATCTAGTTATCTTAATAAGGGCTTATTATAATGTCCATCACCAGTCGCTAGAATATTTAATTAGCAAACTCATTATGATCAAATTCGATCAATTCAGTCCTTTCTTGGTTCTACTTCATTGTTCGAGTAGGAATGATGGCACCGGCATTTCTCGAGATAGGAGTCTCTATTTTCATGTAAATATTTGCTTATTCACTGATGAAGGAATCCTCTCTTCACCCCACTGCACCCCCTACACACAAAAAGGATCAATTCAAACGATTGTCCGGTTGAAACAACAGAAGCAACCCAAAAAAATCAATCAATCATAAAATCCTTTTAATTTATCACATTATTATTACTTTATTATCATTATTGTCATCGTCGTCGTCTTCATTATAATTATAATTATTCTTCTTATTATTATTATTACGTTGTCCTCGCGATCTTCTATCTTCCAACGAAGCAAATTGCAGCGGCTGGTGGTTCGTGAGCCAAAAGTCGCCTGCCTGTGTTCCATGTTCCCTGAGATAATTTGGTTATTTTGTTTCAGGAAAGATAAAAAAAGAAGGAAGAAGATGGGGAAAGAAATGGGTTTTCCAGTCTGTTTATTTTTTCGTTTGTTATTCTTTTTTGCTCCTGTCCATGAGACCTCCTTAATGCCGTGGAAGCATCCATCACTCACGTTGACGTTGACCTCGAAGGAGGGTAATTAAAATCATTCCACACGCCACTCCACCTGCGGGCTGTCAAAACCCCGAATTACCTTCTGTTTAATTACATTAAAAAACCGGACAATAAAAATCGGCCAAAATGGCTGTCGGTGCAGACAACAGGTTAAAGTAAAAAAGTGGGTCCAGGATTTAATTGCTTTGATTTTATTTTTGTGTATTTAAACCAAAAAGAGCAGCAATAACTTCTGCAATTATTCCTCGGTGCAATTACATTCTTGGACTATTTTATCGAGTTTTTATTCCTAAAAATTTGGTCCCCTATTACTCGATATTATGTGCAATTAGGAGCCCTTTGTTGTCTTTTAAAAAGCTCTCGGCCCAATTTCTGATGTTTCCAAACATAAAAATATGCTTTTTAAATCGTAACAAATCCTCAGAAAGCGTTTGACAGATTTGAGATCCCGTTGAAATTTGAATTGGAATATCTGGAACAAGACGTGGCTGCTGTTGTTGCTGTTGTCGTCGTTGTGTTGCTTCAAAGCTGATACATGTACATTAATAACTGATCTTTTTCGGACTTTCCATAACGACCTTTTTATATTTCTAATGACGCTGATGATTGTAAAGTTGGATCTTTAATAATAACTTAATAATTAATACCACTACCAATAATAATAACATTACTGCAACTACTGCATATAATAATAATAATAATAACAACAATAATGATAATAATAATAATAATAATAATAATAATAATAATAACGGCAGAAAGATAGCAGCAGGGAGCAGGTAAAACCATCCATAAGCGTGTACATTCTTTACAAGAAAGAAAGCAAAACACAGTGAAACACCTGCCCATTTTCTGCTCATTTCCGGCCAAAACAGATGGAAATTTATTTTAAATAAAAAGAATTAAAAAAGAATTAAAAAGAATTCCTTTAAATAATTAAAGAGTCGAGATAATGTTTTCATTTTCGCGAACAAAGCTAGGATTTCATATTAATTAAATAAATAATTTAAAAAAAAACAATTCTAATCCTGAAATATTTTAAATATTTTTATAATAAAAGATTAAATTAGCTGCTATTTGCGCCACCTCGACGCATGTCAAGGTCATCCTATTTATAACTTGCGAAAGTTAAAACCGAATATGTAATAATCGACTTTGCCATAAATTTTTGAATTGATTTATTGCTCCAACAAATTTTAACGAAGAGGAATCAATAAATAATTGATAGAAAAATCAATAATAATCAATTATTATATTAATGAATTATTGTTAATAATTTTTATAATCAATTGTTATGTTTTAACCTCCTAACTGTTAGTTTAATGATCTTCTTTATGGTTTCCATTTTCACTGCTCTTGGAATTCGCGCCTTTAACGACGCAGACACCTTTGAATGGGCGGGAAAAGAATCTTCTGCAATAACACTTAAGTACAATAATAATTTATGCATAATCGGGTCTCATTAGCATTTATTATTTTACATTTTTCAATATTCAATGGCATTCTGAGGATGTTTCCGAAATCGATTTCGAAATCGGCAAATCGGGAACAAACTGAAGACATTCGCTTTGTGTGTGACATTCTTCACTGTCCCACAATTCAAGTGCTTCCTCTCAAAACATAAATCGATGGCCTCTCAAAATCATCGTTTCATAATTTTCTTTTTGACATCAACTCCGAGGTCCACTTTTCATACTTCGCGTGACCCCTGGTTGAACCCTAGTTTGACTCCTTGTTGAACCGAAGGAGTGAACTTTCGAACCATCTTGGCAACATCAGAATCCATAGAAGAGTGTCACGCTTGACTTCATTTTGACGTCAATAGGTGGAACAAACGCTCAACTTGATCACCTTCCGCGCTTTTAAAGCTTCTTTTTCCAGCATAACTCACCAAGTGGGATTTCGACGGGAAGCAAAAATTAAGTTTTTTTTGAAGAAAAATCACAGAAAGTGTTGTCGCTGTCTGAAACTACGTTTGTTTGTTTTTTGTATTCATTGCGTGTACACACGGTGATAGTTTTGCCATTTGTATCTGTAAATTATTTGCTTCTAGTTAACTGTTGTCATAAAAATAAATTATTTCAACTGTTACTTAATAATATGTAATAATTCTTAAATATAATTATTTATTTGTTTATTTCTCTTTATTTATTTATTTATATATTTATTTATTTACTTCGACCTTAAGAACCTCACTTTAATTGATAGACCGAATCAAATTTGAAGCAAAATAAATAAAGACTTTAGGAAATAACTTTAAAATCATTTCTGGAAAATAATTTTCTATAATATAATATATTTTAACTTGATATAATTAAATAATAATTGGAGAAAAATTAAAAAGAAAAACGTAAATTTTCTGCTCAGCTTTTCAACACCATCAACGACTACAGAGATGGATTATTTTAAAATTAGAAGAAAACAAAATATAATTTATAAATAATAAATAAATAAAATTTTAAATTTAATCATTTTTATTCGTTAAAACATGTTTAATTTCCTCGGAATGACGAGCGAAATCGCTTTTCTTTTCTAAATTTAAGAAATAAAGTTAGCGAAAAATGAAGTTCATTTTTCAAATTTCAACATGAAACAACATGACGTTTGCCTCAAAAAAAATATGAATATTTTATACTGTGAAGTTATAAATGGATTCTCCGCGAGGTGGCGTCGCTCGAACACTTGACACACGACACAGGTGAGTGGAGTCATTTAATCGCTCGTTCATTCACTCATTTATTCATTCATTCATTTAGTTATTCATCCATTCACTCATTCATTCATTCTTTCATTCATTTATTCATTCCTTTGGAGCGCAATTGATCTTGCAGGATAATTTAAAGCTCAGTTGGTTTGCCTGCAATCTTCTGCGAATCTGACTCTGAATTTCTTGAATTTCTTCTCATCGCTTTGAATTTCGTCGGAGTAGGACGTGCCTTTGTCCAAAAATCGCTCGAATTTCTGACCAGAATCCCGGACGATCACGTGCCCTGGCGGCATGGAGACGGACGACGCAGCTGGAAAACAGTGAACCTGGAAAATTAGTTTCGATCGGGTTCGTCGAGTGCAAATCCGATAGAGAAGTGAAGATACCTTCGGTGCTCCTGACGTCACTAACGACCCAGGAGCAAAGATGGCGGGCACTCAGCACTTTCGAGGTGATGCTTCTCTTGTACGCCTCGTCTTGTAAAGACAACTTTGTACTTGTTCTCAGACCGTCTGCGAATATTTTCGTTCGCTTTGATCAAAAAATGAAAGTGTTTAATGAGTGAATATTTAAATCTTTAATATTTGCATTTTTAATATTTAACACTTAAATCTTTGCCTCGATAAAGTAATGGCAGGAGATGAAAATCAAGATATTTGCAACAACTCACCAAGAGGATGGCAGTACAAACGAACTCCCTGAAGCAGGGCTTTGCTCTGAATCACCGGTGAAACCACCTTTCCAAACGAATGACGTCCCGATTCCATGGATTTATAATAATTAATTAATTTATTAATAATTAATGCTAATCTGGTAATTAAAATTAAAATTAAAATTAAGTTCCAAAATAACACTAGCACTTCAACTATAACAGAATAGAGTAGAAATGACATTAGCTTGGAACTTTCATTAGCTATATGTCCATTCATTGGCTGGTCTGAGCCAGCTCCGAGCAATTCCATCATATTTTTTTACATCTAATTTCCTCGCAACGGTCCGACACGGCACGTGATCCGAATGCTGATGGCGCACTTCAATCCAGTCAATCACGGATGGAATTCTAAGTCTCCTTCTCTCGACCTGACGGAAGCAATCGCTTTGAGGGAAACATTTCCATTTTCTAAACAAGTTGAAATTCTTCATTTATAATCGTTCATTGAATCTTTACTACCGAGGTTTAGTTTTTAAAATAAAAATAAAGACGTTTTACACTTTGTAAGAATTTAAATCAATTTTTGGTAAAATTAAGTGCTTTGAATGTTTAATCAATTGTAATCGATGCATCTCCAACTAAGTAGTTTTCCACACGATTCCTTTTTTTTTATCTTCCACAAGATCGGAATCATGCAATTTCTGTACTCGAAATAAGGTTTGTATTTCTCCTTTAAATTCTTTTTTTTTTTTCATTTCTTTTTAAAATTTCTTTGAAAATGTCACAGGAACCTCGAAAATGTAACATCAAAAATATTTTAAAATTTTATCAAAAACCCCTCGAGTTATGGAATCCATGGTCAGGTTTTTGTAACGATTTACGATTGAAACATTCTACAATTAATAATTAATTTCAAGTCTCATACCAAATAAATTCCTATCCCGACTGGAAATTCATAATGCAAATTATTATTATATTAAAAGCTCAGTGCTTTTCCATTATATTGGTATTGTTATTATTAACATAATAATAATTATTATTACCATTGTTATTAATCTGCCATGCTTTTCTTTACCTTGCCATTTTCCTGGTAGGGGGCAAATCGAAAAGTTCAGAGGTCACGCTGAAGGTCAACAGGAAGCAATTGTTAGCTTATAATAAGTTTAAGCTGAATATTTTCCTAAGCAATCGTTATATTCTAATGACTTTCTAAAACCACGCTCGCATTATCTTTTCATGCTTATATTTGATTTTAAATCTCCTTCAGTCCTTCGGACCTTGAAAAAAACTGAACATTTTTTAAAGATTTTCTACTTAAAAATAAAAATTTCCAGTTTTTGCAGCACTCGCCGCTCTTTGGAAACTTTTAAATCAATCACTTTCAGGTCCTGAGAGAAAGATGACTACTACTCTGCCTCTCTGTCGCTTTGAGCTTTGGATTCAGTGAAAAAACTAAAATGATAAAAACTCAAAATTCACTAATGCAGAATAAATAAAAATAACATTTTAACAATTAAACCATCAATTAAAATACCAAAACTCACGTAAAACATAAAATTTATTAAAGATTAAACTTTTAGCCAAGGAAAAAAACTAAATTACTTAATACTACGACAATATTAATATATCAATATTAAACACCCAATTTATTTTGGCCTGAGAGTTCTGTAGATATGGCCACCCCTTATCTGTAGAGTGAAGGTGGCCCATATAAAAATACTTCCTACTTGAAACTGCTGGCAGCTGAATTTTAAAAAGACAGGATCTGCGACATTCAACATCTTGTTTGGCAGTTAAGGTTTTTGTCGCTCCGGCTAATTTTTTCTTTACTTATTTTCTAGCGTGTGATCCTGTGAGTGGTGCTAGTAAATATTAGATAATTATGGTTATTATAATTGGATCAAGACAAAGTTTGTGACAGTCTCAAAAGACATTCTATATAAGCACGACTGATGGTACCCATGCGTCGTCTTACAACAGTTTTTTTCCAGGCTTAGCACCAATTTGACGAATTAAAAGAATGGATTACGAACAAATTGTGATCGGAAAGAGTCAAACATTGGACCAGGAAGAAAAGGATCGACCGACTTATGTGCTCCCTCACTGTAATGGAGACGGTACTCACGTATTCTACAAAGGTTTGTGGATGAGCAAAACGATTTATCCGTCCATGAAAATGTTCAGGGATATTGAAGCTTTCCAGTTCCGTGATGATATTCTCGTGGCTACTTTCCCGAAATAAGGTTCGAGAATTTACAACTAGCCATTAGGTTTATAATTAGTTAATACGATCAGTACCAATTCAGTAAATATTTTTAAAGTGTAAGCAATTATTATTGCCAACGATCTCCCGAGATCATCAATTCTGCATAAAACTTTGTTTGAAAAAAATATACTTTATTACCAAGAGGACCATAAAAAGCATTTTGATGAGCATTCTTGTGAAAGAAATAAAACTTTATTGGACTTCAAGGTACAACATGGGTCCAGGAAATCGTGAGTCAGATTGCAATTCTTCACATGGAAAATGGAAAGGAGTGGAAATCAACCAAAGTCGAAGACAAGTTCCCGTTCCTGGAATACGTTTATCCCAGAATCAAAGAGATTGCAAAGATTCCACCGCCGAGATTAATAAAAACTCATCTCCCGTATCATTTGTTGCCTCCGTCGATCGTGAATGGAGTTAAGGTATGAAATACTTTATCTTTATTTATTAAGATGTGAAATTAAAATAGAATTATTTTCAGACTATTTACGTGGCTAGAGATCCCAGGGACGTTTGCGTGTCGTCTTATCATTTCCATAAAATGCTGAGATATATCAATTACACGGGGCCTTTTAAAGAGTTTTTTGAATATTTTATTAGCGGACGAGGTTAGACTGTCAACTATTTTGAATATTAAATTACAAAAAATAAATAAAATTCGATCGCCAGTGTGGTACGGACCGTGGCATACGCACGTCCTCTCGTATTGGGAGAAAAGAGATGATAAAACCCTTCTTTTTCTTACGTACGAAGACATTCATCGAGTCAGTAATGTGGCTCATTCTGTGCAAATCATTGCCTAAGTCATCTCAGGCATCGTTAATTTTTGGCACAGGAACCTCACAAAGTGATCAGACAGATATCGAACTTTATTGGAAAACCAATAACAGATGAGCAGCTGGATAGGATAGCGGATGACACAAAGTTCGACAAAATGAAAGACGATTCTTCTACGAATTACTCGTGGTGGGATGAAAACGGAATCAGAATCAAAACGGAAGCTCAGTTCTTCAGAAAAGGTTTCAGGCATTTTTGTTCGATATCGCTAGTTATCGTTTAGTTGAACTCACAAGACTTTAAATTTAGGAATTGTTGGAGACTGGGCGAACTTTTTCGACCAATCCATGTTGGACACAGTTGAAGAGCTTTTTTGTGCACATCCTGCTTTGAAGGAAATATTTCATAACAGTAGGAAGTGAAGTGGACCCAGTTGACTTAAATTGAAATTCATTCGAATATTTTGATGGGATAACTTACAAATATCGAATATCTTTGAACTCTGCCATCACAAAATAGCATCCACGAGTGGCCATTTGAATGTCCCAATATCAGTTATTACTGTCGAATAACAAAACAAATCCATTTAAAAAATAAAAGAATAGAAATGAAACCCCGTCCACGGTTATGGCAATGTCAGCTAAGAGATGGATTTAAACCAAAGAAAATTACTTGCAGATGTTTGAGAACAAAGAACATTTTTTTGGTAAACATGGTGTCACAATTAATAAAGAAGTCCAAAAATAGCGAAAAACAATTGAAAACAAAAATAAGAAACTTGAGATCGGATGTTTGTCGGAAAGGAGTGGCGTTTCGTTCGAAAAACCTGAGGTCACTGAAAATTTTAAAACTTTTAATTTATTTTATCAAACTAATTCCATCTAAAAAAATGGCTAAGGAATAAAGAAACCGATCGTTGCAAACTTCTACTATTAATGTATAAATTTCTACCTTTAATAAATTTAAAGAACAAGACGAAGAACAATAGAATAGAACTACGATAGAATAGGAAATATGAATCTCAACTTGAGACGAATCTTAAAGAATCACTTAATTAATTAACGCAATAAATAATAATAAACCAATATTATTTAATATAAAAAAAAACGAAACCGGTTAGACGGGAGGAGGGGTACTAGCTGAGAGACCCACCACTTAAACATTTTAACGGCCCAGCAGTTCACTGAATAAATCATTCGAAGCAAATAAAAATTCATGACGAACGAAAATTTCGTTTGGAATTTGACCCTCACTCGTACCTAATTGGAGGGGCCATTTATAAAAAAAAGTTTCGTTATGAAGTACTTAAACGGGCAACGCTGATTGCCGAGTTACGGTTATCTGCTTGGCTTTCCATTGCAATCGTAAAGTCCTATCTTGTGCGTAATTTGCTTCGATCTTCATAAAATCAAATCATGGCTTACAATTTCGATTACGTTATGTCTGGATTAAAGAACGAAGATGAAGATGAACTGCCAACGTTCAAAACACCTAACTGTGAGGCAGAGGGAACGTTACTGTTTTACAAAGATGCCTGGATGCTGAAAGCGATATTTCAAAATAAGCAACTATTCAGAGATATTGAAGCATTTCAATTCCACAATGATATTCTAGTGTCCAGTTTCCCAAAATCAGGTTTGTCTAGTCAACGATTGTAAAATTCCTAGCAGTTTACATTTTTTTTAATACCGATATTTTCACGGCTCCTACAAATAACTATCCTTCGATCTTTTTAAAATATTTACGAGATGATTATTTAAGCACACATTTCTCAATAATCGAATTAAGGAACAACCTGGGTCCAGGAAATCGTAAGCCAAATCGAGAGCTTGCACATGGAAAATGGAGCAGAATGGAAATCTATGAATATTGAAGATAGATTTCCATTTCTGGAATATTTTTATCCCGGAATAAATGAAGTGGCGAAGATGAAATCTCCGAGATTCATAAAAACTCACCTTCCCTATCAGATGTTGTCTCCTTCAATTGTAAATGGAGCTAAGGTTGAAATGATTTCTAAACAATTTTCTATAAAATATGATCATGTTAACACCCTTTACCGATATCATGCTAGTCTCGGCATTCAACGATTTTAAATGCTTTGGCATAAAACGATCGTTAATAAAATCTGAAATCCAAATGTTTTTTTAGATAATTTACATAGCCAGGGATCCGAAAGATGCATGCGTTTCATATTATCACTTTTACAATACGTTGGAGTACATCAGTTATAGCGGGAACTTCGACACGTTCTTCGATTGTTTTATTTCTGGAAAAGGTCCAATAAATATAATAATATTTATAAATATATTTATAGAGAAGCATACCTGTAGTTTCAATCAATTCAATATCATTTAAATTTTTATTTTAGTTGGTTATGGTCCCTGGGATAAACATGTCCTTGCTTATTGGGAGAAAAGAAACGAAAATATTTACTTCCTTACCTACGAGAGCGTCCACCAGGTTAATAATTATTTATTCACAATATTTTAAAGTATGTTGAGGATATTGAGTGTAAAGAGAACCATTATCTATTTAAGGAACCTCACAAAGTAATCAAGGAGATTTCAGAGTTTATTGGCAAACCAGTAACTGACGAACAGCTCGATAAGATCGTAAAAGCAACGAAATTTGACAAGATGAAAAATGATCCATCCACAAACTACAAGTGGTGGGAAACGAATGGATTAACCAAGCCAGAAATGCCATTCTTCAGGAAAGGTTAGGCATTTAAAAAGCATTTAATTTCAAAATGAAGAAATTATGTTCTTCTGTCACATCAGGAATTGTTGGAGATTGGACGAACTACTTCGATGAATCCAAGTTACAAAAAATCGAGGAACTGCTCGATTCAGATCCTAGGTTGAGAGAAATTTTCAAAAAATGAAAAGTTTCTTGGTCGATAAAGAAGCGAACAGTTGTTTATTTCTTGGATTTCGATACGTCGTATAACTAATCATATAACTAATAGATTTCTTATTTAAAGTTACATTCAGTTACAATTGATTCCTGCATTTTTAGGCGATATTTTACTTACTAATAATTAGCCATCAACTAATCATTAGTTTTTCAATAAAATATCAAACAAAACCAACGCTAGTAACTTAATATCTCAACCGTTTCTTGAACGAAAGGAATCTCACAAATTGTGAATCACAATAAATAATAATATTATCATTAACAAAATATTAACAATATTAATAAATTAATAATATTAATAATAACGAATTGTAAATTCAGACTTCAGCGAACATAAACCTAGAAGTTTAGCGTCACCAATCAAGTTTAAAAGCTATACTCAAAATTCTCAAAACACGAAAATTTCTTTGTCGCAAACAGCTTAAAATACCCACATAAACCATAACAAGAAGATACCCCCAGATAATAAAAATAACGAATCAGTTTAATAAAGATTAAAAAAGTCGTTAAGTTGAATATCATCTGAATAAATAATGGGCAATTTAAGATAACAAATCATAAATTTATTTCGACCTCCATCAGTGCCCAGTCATGGATGGCTGTGGGTGCATTAGGGAACCATTTTTGGCAAACCTTTCGAGGTTTGTTTATGTTTCCATACAAATAAAATAATGTAAAACAATTAATTACCTCAGCAATAGTAATAATAATAATAATAATAACTGGACGAACTGCCTGGAAAAGCAAGCCAATATGAAATCCAAAGAATTGCCTTGCACGGAACAGCTCATATACTTAGAAGAATTTTAGGATGATAATTATTTTGCTTTAATTATGACAATTATTTCGTTTAACCAGAATTACTTAGTTAAGTTATTATGTTTTTTTTTGTTGTTGCGATTGACATGATGTTTGAGAGTGGCTTCCTTTGGGCTCTAGTTGAGACCTGGCGCCACAGAGTTTTCGGCTATTGCTTGCAATAGCTTGTGAATAAACGAATAATAATAATTATAATAATAACAATAATAACAATAATAAAAAGTTTGTCAGGAACACTGAAAGGGCAGGAATGAGCAAGGAAATGACGTTTGCTTGGCTCAACAGAGGTGGATTGAGGGGAGAAGCGGAGAGTTTGATAGTGGCGGCCCAAGATCAAGTATTAAAAACAAGATATTATCAAAGGCATATTTTGAAACAGGATATTAAAAGTATATGTATAATTTGTCACAAATCAATAGAAACAATTAGTCATATCATATCCGGATGCCAAGTCTTAGCCCCGACCGAATACACCGAGAGACATAACAAGGTTGCAGCATATATCCATTGGAAAGTTTGTAAAAATTTAGACCTACAAGTTAGTGAAAAATATTACCAACACTCGCCTGAACCTGTTATTAATAAAGATGAAATTACAATAATGTGGAATCAAGGAATCATAACCCGACATCGTATATATAGATAAGAATAAACAATGCTGTTTGTTAATCGAAATATCAGTGCCGGACGACGAAAATATCCTTAAGAAGATAAGTGAAAAAATTCTAAAGTACAAAGACTTGGAGATTGAAATAGCAAGAATGTGGGGTATGAAGGTCAAAACGGTGCCGATCGTGATGGGGTCTCTGGGGACATTTGCGGAAGGTTTGAAGAAAGAGTTAGACAAGCTGCCAGGAGAGCCAAACTACAACGAGATCCAAAAGATTGTACTATTCGGAACAGCGCATATATTAAGAAAAATTTTAGATTGAATATTTTTTTTTTGACTCGTTTTTCTGTTGGTGAACTGGGGTTTGATTTGAGTTTGATCGGAGTTGATGATTTTTATTTGTATTTTTGTTCTTATTTTTTGTGACATTGAATCGCGCGGAACTTGTGAATGTGGTTTCCTGAGGACTCTGGTTGAGACCTGGAACCATTGATTTTCCGGCCGTTACGGTCGAGTTTGTACAAGACAATAATAATAATAATAATGATAATGATGATAATAATAATAATAATAAAATAATAATAATAATAATAATGACAATGATTTTGATATTGTATATAATTGCATGTACAATTGAATTATCCTTTGTTTAAGTTTTGGGTTTTTGTTTGTTATTTCTGTTTGACTATGACTATTCTTATTTATGCTTATTAGATCACTACCTGTGATCCCTTGTTGGGACCTGGGGTCACTTTTCTCCTGCGGAAGCCGTGATTATGAATAAACAAATAATAATAATAGCCAATCAAAACTTTCCAGCGTTTTGAGAATCCAATAAATCTAGAATAGATTTAATAGGATAATCTTCGGATCAAAAGAAATCAACAGCCACAAATATTAAGTTGAATCTAAATCTTGTTTAATTTATGGGCCAAAATAAACAGATTAACCAAGCCAGAAGTGCCATTCTTCGGGAACGGTTAAGGAAAGCATTAGGTTTCAGAACGGCAAAAATTTTATTCTTAACTTGTCCTTAAAAGTTCAGTCCAAATAAATAAAGCCTGTCGTGAAAAAGAAAAGATTTACATATTCCTTTATTATCACTGATTTTACTAAATTCAGAAAAGCCCGTAACATGAGGTAATAAGGGTGTACACATAAAAAAAAACTTGAATAATATATGGCCACCGAGCTTTAATAAGAAAGACATCAAAATAAAAGCTGAATGAATGGAATCCGTCTCAACTGAAACATTAAAGCGCTGCATAACGAAAGGATAAAGACCAACAAGGCAAAGCACCATTAACCCATTAAGCTGGTGCTCCTGGCTAAAACATAGTCGTAGCTAAGATCGCATAAGCCAAAAGAATTTTAACGAATTTTAAGTAGCATTTCGTCATCTGATGCAAGGATGGCAGGGTTGGATAATGACTGGAATGATTATCCGACCATCACGTTGCCAAACTTTGGGGGGAAAGGGACTTTGGTATTCTACGAAAATGTTTGGTTGGATCATTTTTTCTTTCCGACGAAGAAAGTTTTAATGGATCTCCAAGAATTTCAGTTTGAGAATGACATTGTCGTGGCGAGTTTTCCAAAATCAGGTTCGTGCGATTAAATACTCAAGCAGCGTATGACTACTCGCATCTCTTAAAATGTAACCCCGGTATGGGGTTAGTGAATATTTCGTGTGACCATTAGTTGTTTAATTTTAAAAGGAACAACCTGGGTCCAGGAAATCGTGAGTCAAATCGAGAGCTTGCATATGGAAAATGGAGCAGAATGGAAATCCATCAATGTCGAAGATAGATTTCAATTTCTAGAATCTTTTTATCCTGGATTAAATAAAATTATAGAGATGAAATCTCCGAGATATATAAAAACACATCTTCCTTATCAGTTGTTGCCTCCTTCGGTCGTGGATAAAGCTAAGGTGGGTCATCTTAAACTTTGATGCAAGTAACAAAATTCGAGTGGGCATCCTGATTTCTATTTTTTTCTTAACGTTTTGTCAAAAAATCAATTTAGTCACATTATTAGCGTTTTGTCAAAATACTAATTTCGTGACAGGTTTTTAACAAAATAACAATATTAAATCAATGAATTTTAGGTAGAAGTTTAGTGATTCTCAAGTTTCTAAAATTTATTTTAACCAATCTCTAGAATTTTCAGTAGAGTCAGACGACCTACCACATCTCGATCAGGACTTATTCGTTTCAATGTTTGTGTTCTTTGACAGATATTCTATTAAAACGTCCATTTGTGACCTTGTAAATCATCATTCCAAAAGTTGCAACAATTTCAAAACAAAGTTTCCCCTGTAAAAACACCCATGTCCCAAGTCCAACTCAAAATAATTTGCTGGAAAACAGCCTGTTTTGAAGACTTATGTATAACATATTACATCGCTCTTAGGCCATTTTCCTTATAATTCTAAATAAGATTTGATTCGAATGAACATCTGCCACAATAGGACACCAAAACAATGCATAAAATTTCCATCTGGAACCAATTTCCCTTCTCGTCTCAACAATTATTTCAAAAAATAACTTCTACAATAACGCTAGCAAAGCGTGGGCGAATGGCGGCTAAGATGTTAGGACATGAATTTCTGAGAGGTTTGTTTTTCACTAAATAAATTTTGAAAAATATTCTCTTTGTAGGTAATTTATATAGCACGAGATCCAAGAGATGTGAGCGTATCGTTCTACCATTTCAAGAGATGGTTGAAGTATTACAATTACACAGGCCCCTTTCATGAGTATTTCCATTATTTCGTCTCTGGACAAGGTGTGCTTGTTGAATATTAATAATATTAACGAGGAAATATCACCATTTAAACCATTTAATTAGTTGCATGGGGTCCTTGGGATAAGCACGTCCTATCATATTGGCAGAAAAGAGATGACAAAAATCTTCTTTTTCTTACTTATGAGAGCTTGCATCAGGTAAGCATGGCTGTAGGTGGTACGTTTAAGTACGATTCATTGTGGAAAATTTGATTGCAGGAACCTCACCGAATAATCAGAGAAATATCAAATTTTATTGGTAAACCAATAACGGATGATCAGCTAAATAATATCGTGGAAGAGACACTTTTCGACAAGATGCAAACAAATTCTTCCATAAATTACAAGTGGCTGGAAAAAGAAGGATTAACCAATGAAACTGGGGCATCTTTCCTCAGAAAAGGTCAGTAAAGGTCATTTTCCAAGGAAAATTTGTTAATGACCCACGTCTAGAGAAGGTCCAAGATAAATTTTTCATTTAAATATTAAAAAGGGGTTGTTGGAGATTGGAAAAACTACTTCAATGACTCCATGTTGCAAGAAATCGAAGAACTCTTCAATGCGAACCCTGATTTGAGAAAAGTTTTTGAAGAAATTAAACCAAATTCCAAAAGTCAAACATCATAAAAATGCTATCAATTCTCGACTTTCAGTCCTTCCTCCCTTCAGGTCAATTGTCTAAAAGTTGGTTTCAGTGCCGCCTGTGGCCAAATTACCCATCTCCCTAATTTCGTAAAATATTATTCGATCGTCGACAAAAATACCTCAAAATATCTAAGCGCCTTTCTTTAACCAAGGAAGGAAGATATTCCGATACTTATAATCTGATCATCTCCAAAATGATAAATCAAAACATACTAGATCCATAGTTTCTATATTATATCACAATATAGTTACAACATTACCTAAACGATCACTTACCGTCAATCCATATCGAGAGAAGCATGCCAAACATGTTTTGGCGATAAGAATACATAAAGCACTCCCTACTCATCAGCACTTTCGATCCGCACTCACAAAATCCCCCAAATATTCGCCAGACGCGCAATCTCCAAACACGAAAACACAAAACGCCACCGACCCTTCAAATTCAGGAAGTTATAGAAAAATGGCTGCGTCGCTTCATATTTTTGTAGCGCTTTATTTTTTTCGCATTGCATTGGCACGTAATCTTAACCACATACGTGTAAATATTAACATCTTCAATTTTCCAACCAACGATATGTCGAAAAAGATTTCTGATTAATCATCAAACCACAATTGCTAATCACTGAAGTCCCCTCTGCAACAAATCAATCATGAACGGATAAATAGGAACGAATTCTTTTCCACCTCGACTGGTCACCACCTGTGCATACGATTCCAAACTTCCCCTAAGTTTAGAAACAAATATTAACATAACATAGGCACAGAGCACGCCGAATTTAACGTACTTGATAAATTTGAGTCGATCCCTCTCGTTCGGATGTTCATCTAGCCACTTACTGTACCTTGAACAGGTCCATCCTGCCGTCTGCAATTAGTTTTATGTTCACATAAAGTACCAATAACAATTGTTGATAATTATTTTGTTTTCTAATAAAAATCATTTCACCACAACCAAATAAAAAGATCTTTATTACCTGATAAGCTGGCCTAAGTTGAGGATATCCTCTTGCAAAAAAGAAATGCAATACGATGCTTATTGGAACAACTTCTCCAATAGACGTGTTCTTAATGATATGTTCTGGTGCCTGGAATAACATCGGTCTGAAAAATTAAAATTAAATTTTTACTAACATCAATTTCACACTGAATGCACACTGAAAGCAATAAATAAAATATTTAAACAAATAAGTATTTTAAAACGAAAAGCAACGAGAAACTTTGCAAGTAAAACGAAAATCTTAAATAATTTTCCGACCTACCTCACGGCTCTCACGACGCGATACGATTTTCCGAGATCCGAGAGCTTGTTGCACAGGTGGGCAACCACCACCTCCACCTGGGCGTAATCATTGGCCAGCCTCATTTTCCCTCCTTCACCAAGTGGGTGGATGAGACTCGTGTGCCGAACAAAAAGCTCCAGGCATCTCTGTGCAACTATTTTCAACCTGTACGTTAAGTTTTAATAAATGAAATATTAAGTTGTAATAATTAAAATATTAATAAAAATGAATAAATGAAAATATTAATAAAGTCTTTATACTTTATGCTTTAAATCTAAATTCAGTTCTCCACATCACTAGAACCACTACTATTACTACATACTACTACTACTAGCAACAACAGCAATGATGATGATGATGATGATGACAATGATAACAAAGATAAAACAACGCGACCAACTTGGCCAAGACGAGTTCCGAGCACTGAAACTGAGCCACGTACGAGGACACGGCCCTGTTGATGAACTGCTGCAATTCCTTCATGTACAGGGAACAATGCTGTCCGTCCGTCTGGAAAGTCGAGCTTTGAGAAGCCCTGGAAATATTTTTAAAATTTGATCAAAGAGAAATTTTTTGTCCATGTCCATAACATTTTAAAATCAATTCTTAAATAAATTCTTAAATCAAGCCCCCATGTCTGAAAAAAAATAATTTTCACCAGAGCCTGAAGATACTAAAGTTCTAAAGTTAACTTTCAGCAAATAAAATATCTTTCTAAGCACCAACATAGTTCATGCACAATGCTATCCAGTGGGTCTTATTCATCGGATACTATTCAATGGATACCATCCAGTGGATACTATTCGGCAGATACTATCCAGTGGATACTATTCAGCGGATACTACTGTGAAAAGTTTACGTACTGTGAGAAATCCTCGTTGTGCATTGTTAGCAAAATGTCCTCGATGGCCTGTGATATGGAGTTCAACACGGGTTCAACAATGTTGCCCATCAACTCCAGGACACCCTGAAGATTGTGACGAGTTGGAACAGAACTTTATTAGTTAATTTTTATTTAATAACGTTATAATTAAGTAATTATTTTAAAATTACTATCGAGATTATATCATTGGCGAAAATGTCCCATCAATTAACTAGTCATAACACTGCCATCTGTACCTGTAGTGCATCGTTGATGACCTCGTGAACTTGAGGCGGAATGTTTTGGAGTGTGGAAAGACCCTGGATGATTGATTAGAATAAAATGAATAAATAAAAATATACTTATAATAATACAGTAACAAATTGAGATAAAATGAACTCAAATTTTCCACACAATAATCAATCTTTTTTTTATATTTATATTTATTTTTTTGTATTTTATATTTTTTATATTTATATTTTATATTTCTTGTTTGTTAAAATAAAATTTAAAAAATAAATAAAATAAAATAAAATGTCAACACGAAGCCACCTTCACAGTGGCTTGGTAGAACTTGTGCAGCGAATTGACAATGGAAGCATTGAATGACTGAGCGTCGGTTGGAGGTCCGATGACTTGAGTGACATCACTTCCTGTCATCAGCTGACAAGTGGAAATAAGAGATTCTACGTTCATTTTAGCTCCTAGATTGATTTGAAATTCATGCGTAGATTATTGCTTTAAACTTAAATTTAAAATAATCTCTTGTACATTGAACTGGTCACAACGAAAATGTAAAATTAATGCACAAATTATAGTTTAAATTTAAAATAATATCTTTGTTTTTCATTAAACTTCTCACCAACTGCTCGAACTTGCTACAAAACAGAACGATCGTCTTGGAAACGTTCCTCGCGACGGAGGAGCAGAGTTTGGTATCGAAACTTGACACCGTGAGTTCGCTGAAATAAAAAAAATAAATAAATTAAATAAATAAATAAAAAAATGAATAAATAAAATAAATAAATCCTTCAGCAGTACAAAAGTACATCCTTTGTTTATCAACTGATGACCTCATTCCAGGCCATCACTTCGCATTGTTTAAGTTTTAGTATAATTTAATTATATTTACAATTTAATTATAATATTTACAATTTTAATAATCAGAAATATTTGCATCATCAACAAAAAAGAAGTGGAAACCTGTTGATGGTTTTAACGATGCCCTCCAGGTCAGAAGCGCTCGGAAGGTTGGAAGAGGAGGAGGAGGAGAAGACGAGGTTGATGGGGTCAAAGAGTCTCGACAAGGACTTTGACAGGTAGGCAGTTTCGAACTGGGTGAAGCAATCATTGAGGGCCTTCTCGGGACTGAGTGAGTGGGAAAACAAATAATAATAATAATAATAAATCCATTTAAGAAGGCATTTCTAATATTTTAATAATTTAATAATAATGAATGATTTAAAAATAGTTAATGATTATAAAAATATTATAAAAAAAACACAAATGTCTTAATGAATTTAAATTGATATTCATGTCATGACATTCCTATACAAGATATTCTAGAAAATCGATCGCAGGTCACTCGCTTGTAATTGTCATAAAGCGTTCCTTTTTCGGGATCCGAGGACTCAGAAAGACCGTGGTCTGAGGATGTGATGGCCAAGGACGAGATTCTCTTCCACAAGTCGTTGAAAAGTCGGAGCTGCTTTGGATATTCACCTTCGAGTGCCTGTTTCAGGAATGTGTTGTCTGCAAACAAATTCAAAACAATAAATCAAACATTGTAATAATATTGTTAGTAATAATAATAATAATAATAATAATAATTATTATTATTATAATAATAATAAAATGATAATGATAATAACAATAATAGTTTTAATGATGACTTTGTAATTTCGTGACATAATAATAGGTGTTTTGAATTCAGTGCCAAATCCTGCTTGAAAAGAGATTCTAAATTTTATTCAATTTAAGACTATTTAATACTATTTAGTATTATTTAACACTATTTAATACTGACTTTCTGCTGTTTTGTTGAATTCTTCCTTTAAGATTGCTGTCATGTTTTTCCATATTTCTTGGAGTAAATTGCCTGAGTTTTCACCCTGTTTAATTCAAACATCCACTTTGCATTGCATTAAGTGGTGAATGGATGAATGAATTAATGGATGTGAATTAATGAATATAAATATATTCACTTATTTATTTCAATTTCTTGCTTCAATTTTCAATCAAATGACAAAAGCATCCAAAACAAAAAATTGTTTTCATACAAAAAAAAATACAAAAAGTTTTGAACCTTGGCTTGTTTGTAATGATCAATGAAGAGTATGTGAGTAGCAGGATCCCTCTTCCTCGTGAGGACTTTTTGAAGTTGGAAAATCTTAAAATAAAATCTTAATCTTTACGGAAACCAAAATTTGTAAAACGATGACTGAGTTAAATTGCAAAGCGAGCAGAGAAATATTTTGAGTATCCAAAGACAGTGTTTTAATCAAAATATCAGTCCTTAAAGGAATCAAATCAAGCAGGTTAAAATTAAAGAACTTACCTGAGAGTAACTGGAAAACATGGCATCTGCAAGCTTTTCCATATTCATCCACAGCGATGCCCTGAAAGCTGCAGTGTTACCTGTACTGAGACCTGATACCTTACCTGGGCCACCTTTATAAAGTAACAACATATGCAAATAGGAACAAATAATAAATTGACCAAATGAGTTCTAATGTTATAACATGTAGCTTTAGATTTCAGACTTGTTTTAAAATAATGTTTTAAACATAGCTGTATAAATATAAGATAATGCTTTAAACATGTCAATTTAAAATTAAATTTTTTAATTTTATGTCAATAAATTGACAGATATTTCAATATACAAATATTTAAATATTCAATAAATTCCTTTTCTTACTCTTCCTTTCGTTGAACGACAAGAGATAGTTAATGTTGAGTGAGTTTTGGGTGATTTCCCTGATGTCCTCCGTGACCTCAACGATTATGCCGTCGATCGTCTGCTCGAGAATGTTCAAGTTGTAAAAGATTTGGAGGGAAGTGGCTATTTGGGTTTGGTTCTGAAATTATTGGAAAAATTGGATTAGTGAAAGGCTAACTATTTATTATTTATAAATTTATTTACTAAAAACTGATTATTGATGGAAAACATTGATGCTTTACTGATGATGATAATGGTGCTCTGTCAACAACAGCAGCAGTGATAGCTCCAGCAATGGTGATGACGATGGTAATAGCAATAATGATTATAGAAGATCCAAAAATCATTTATTTAAACAAATTCCATTTGTCAAAATAATCTATGATGGTGAAATGCTGATTAAAAATTTAATTACTTTTAAAAATGAATAAATAAAGCTAATTTCTGACAGTTGAAATATTTAAACAGGCGGCGATAAATTTATGAAACAAAGTTCAATAAAACAATCAAAGTCCTAATCGCAGAATCCCTCACCTGAAGTTGCAAACCACTTCGAAGCATCTTCTGAGATTGCATCTCGACTTCTTTTCTGGCCTGCTTCACAAACTTCCTGTCTGATTCTATGGCCTCTATGCCACTCAGATCAACACCATTAGTTGCCAGGTAGTCTGAGATGGAAATTATTTTTAAAATTAAACTTAAACATTTAAATGTTTAAACTTAAACTCATCATAAACCTATTTTTATTTAATAATAAACCACCTTAGACAATGCTCAACAATGTCCAAAGTTAAAAGTTAAAAAATGGTTCATAGTAATATTCAAGTAATAATATTCAAGTTCATAATAATATTTCTATTACTATTTCATAGTAATATTTCTTCCAACCTAACTCATTCAAGCATTGAGCAGCTTTTGTGATCTCTTTCAATCCCCCTTGAAGTTGGCTGCAGAGTCTTTTGCTCAGATAAATTGCTCGGATTATCTGCCTTAACGTGTCACAAGTTTCCTGAAATTAGATGTATATTTCTAATGCTTGCTTAGAATAAATGCTATTAACTAATATTAATTTATTAATGCTATTAACTAATATTTTAAATATTCGGGACATTTTTTACAGAACCATTAATTACAAACTACCTTAACCATTTCATAGTTGCAATAACATTTAACCTGTAGTCTCATTAATTGGTCATTCCTTGCAACAATCTTGTTGTAGGGGTCACTAACTCTTGATCTAATTCTGGCAAAAAATCAATGATAAGTAATAAATAATAAGTTGGATTATTTAGAATATATCTCTTGAACAAATTAATATAGAAAATGACAAAACACCTCTCAACTGCTGCCATTAAGTTTTGACTTCTTGCTTGGATGGATTGCAAAACACCTTCAAAAAGACACATAGATTTGTAGCCAAATAACTACTGATACGAACTTGCATACAATGTCTTGAAATAACTTATTATCCGATAATCATCTTCCCCTACCTTCAAGAGTTTCAATGCCAACTGCTTGAGATAACAAGTCCTCATGATGCTCAACCACCTGAATTCAATGATTAAATTTTTTTTCTTTACTTATTTAACATCTAATCTATTTATTAAATATTTAATTTGTTTATCCATGAAAGAAATATTGAATTGAAACTCAATATACATGTAAATCTTAAGCGATTCAACATAATCAAACTGTGCAATAAAAGATTATTATTATAACAAGTCTGCATGCATTGCCTGCTTATGGAGTTCCTTGTCAACTAAGTTTATGCCTTCAGCTAGGACAGCCAACTGTTGAGAAATTGCGTGACCTTCAATTACTTTTGTAGCATAAGCCTTGGCATCAAACCCTTCTTCTGTGAAAATCTTGTAAACATCTAAAAACATAACATTCTTATTAACCCGTTTCTCCGGCACGAATAGCAAGAATCCAATTTCAATGCTTCGGAGTCTGATAATTAAATTATCGCAGGACCCTCGCTCACCATCATCGTTAAAATGATCAAATATTGATTTTTCCATCTTCCGATAAAAGGGTTTGAGACTAATATTTCCGATCACTAAGAACTCCGGTTTGTTTTCCTCTACATGTACGTGGACAATATATAAACTAAAAATAAACTTCAGTTTTCAGATATTTATGGCGTCTTAAGCAGACAGATCCATGAACTTAATACAACATAATTTGTTACAAAGACTGCAACAAAATTATAACAAATTATTTTTTACCATTTATTTTCTATTTATGAGTCGTAGAATGATAAATCAATCTAAAGTATTAGAGATCACGAAGTTTGTAGTTCGTAAGACATTATTTCAATGGACCAGAAAATCCAGTTTGGATATATATTTAACTTTGATTATTTCAAACTTTGTATGTGCTATGGGTTGTAACTCCTAGCAAGCACTAGCTCGTATGTGTTGCACCACTGCAGTCAGCGTCTTTTTTTGAGGTGCAGACTTCAGAATGAGGTTTAAACATGCTGTTTCTAGAAAGTGGAAATCTTCTTTTGATTGGATTGAGCTCAAGGCTACAGATAATTATTTAAAAGCTTATTTTACCAGATATTGAAAGTGCGAGTCGTCGGAATTATGACCGCTTTTAAATATTTTGTCGGTTTTTATGTTTTCACATCATTTGGCATGAGCTTTGGTAAGTGAGCTGCATATGATTTAAAAGGTGATCAATGAATTAGTTTCTAGCACAGAAATCATTTCTAATTGCTTCTGAGCAATTGATTTTGATTCTTTGGTTTTGATAATCAATTTTAATTACGTAATTTGGAAACATTGTTATCACGTACAGCTTTAGAAATAAGCTTCAAACTGTTACAGCAGGATGCCAGTGTTGCTGATTAATCATTTTTGCATCTTAAGGTGAAGAAGAGAAGGAATGTGGAGAAAAGATCTACAGCACCCCAACTGAGAAGAAAGGAGTTTTATCATCTATTAATCATCCAAATCACTATCCAGAAAACATCAAATGCCTCTACTTTCTCATAGGCCTTCCAAACGAAAGAGTTGAAATTGTTTTTACACAGTTTGAGGTCATGGGAGTTCCTCCAAGGTAATTTCTCGTTTCATACAAAATTAAAATTTTACTCTTAAATACAAGGCATAATTTTATTCAAAGAAATAACTTGCATTGTGAAATTCTGACATGCTTCATGAACAGGTGTGTCCATGACTACATAGACATTTATACCCAACTGACAAGTGTTGATGAGAACCTGCTCTCAGCACCTCTTCAGGGAAGGTTCTGCGGCAAGGACAAGGATAGTCTGCCATACCTGATCAGATCTGTCAGCAATATACTGCTCATTGGATTGTACACAGATTCAACCAGAGAAGAGAAAGGATTTCAGTTGAATTACACTTTTATTCCTGATGGTTTGGATGCTTTACTTTAACTAATTGATTTATTAATTTACTTTAATTAATTTATATTAGTTTTGCTTTTAAACGAATGATGCCTTATTGAAAATTATTGTTGAGCAACATTAAAAGAAAATCATCATTATCATAATGCACTTGTTTTTGCAGAAGGAATGTATCTTTTTTAAACAGAACATTATTCAATTATTGTGATAAAGGGATTTTAAACTGCTTTTATTGGTGTTTTAGGTGCACGAAGGATCTTTGAGAGAATAATCAGTTATTTGATAACTCATTATTTTCATCTTTTCTTTTTGTTCCTCCTCAAAGTCTTTGGCCAGAAAAACTTAAAAATGCAAATAAATATGCTCTTGTTTTGCAAAGAATGTTGTTTTGATTGTGGAGATGGATTGGCTTGGATTGTTGAAAATTGGTTGGAAAACTTTAACCAATGAGATCAAATAACTGCACTGGAGCAATGAAATTCTAAATAAGTTTCAGTATCAATTTCAAATGTGGTTCATGTTTATTGATGATTATTATGCCACATTTGTTGAGATTTTTGTTGATTTATGTTAATAAATAATACCAATGCAAACAATACGAATGCAACAAAAAGCAACCGCCCTCATAAAACATAACTTTATAATTTTATAATTGAAGGAATTCATTCATTCACTTGTTGCAGCGATTTACAACGTTGGCCAAAAGGTTCCCTGGCATTCGTGCAGTTTCATCATCGACAGTCAAAAGAATGGAATCATTCTGTCACCCACCTATCCAGGTGTTTATCCTGACAACATCACCTGCTTCTACATTTTGAAAGGAGAACCTGGTGAAAGGGTGAAGATCACCTTCAATGATGTGGACATGTACTTTGGTGGAAAGCAGTAAGTAGCCATAGTTTCCTGGAAACCATCTGTCGTGGCTGAAAAATAATTAAAAATTAAATGATTAAATAATAATATCTTTAATTTTGGTCACAAATTTCTTCAGTTAAATCATTTTGAGGAAATTTCAAGATTTTCAACAATCAATTAACAACAATCCACCAACAAAATATCCTCACTTCCTTGCTTCCAGTTGTCCTATAGACCACATCAAAGTCCTGGAAGGGGTGGTAAATGAAGGGCATGAAATAGAGACCATTTGTGGCCGCCATTCCGAGCCCCTGGTCTTCTATTCCCGGGAAAACTACCTGCAGATCCAGTTTGTCACGAAGACCGGCCGGAAGAGCCAACTGGTGCTGGAAGAGTCGGAGGAGGACATCACAAGCCAGCTGAAGGGATTCAACGCTTCGTTTGAAATCGGAAAACAGTTTGTTAATCTATGTAATTGAAGCGTAGCAATTGTGTGATTTTGTTTTGTTTTTTTGCTCGAATCATATTTCTGTTTATCATTTGTCGTACGATTGTAATTGCATCCTGCTTGTATCAATTATGTTTTGTATCTGTGACAAAGATGCAAAGTTTATTGTTGATTGATCTTTTGTAAACAAAGACTGCATTTAATTTCCATACAATTATTTTTTTAGCTCTTATTACAGAAGGACTTCATATAAAGGGAACAGGTTTGAATTTTTTTTTAAATTTTTCTTTGCACAATAAAATGGCTTATCTTAGATGATGTCATAAATTATCTTATAAATAATGAACGATGGTAATAACATATTTTTCATTCATAATTTGTTTTCCACGTTATTCTCTTATATTTATTCGGAGTGCATATTGTTTGTAAAAGCAGAAATATGTAAACAGGAGTTTAAACGGATGCACTAACGCGAGCACAAGCTTCTTCTCTCGGCTGCAAAAAAAAGTCCGCGCTAATGTTGCCTTTTTTCTTGCCGGGAGAAAGAAAACAATTTATCTTGTGATGTCAAACTTATAAAAAGGGCTTGTTTACCAATGCTCGCTCTAGCAATTCTCGATGCCTTTGTCATGAGCAAGGGTTTTATGGAATCACTTATGGATCAATTTTTTAAGAGCAGGTGTCATTGATAGTAATAATGATTACTGATTAGTAATAATGTTGATGATTAAGACCTCTTTTGAACTGCCGTATAAGTTAATCAGAGTGATGTGTTTTTTCCAAAATTATTTTCAGAATGCGACAGAATGATATTCAGTACTGGTCAGAGCAAGGGCATTCTCACGAGTCCCTATTATCCACACCACTACCCCATAAACGTGACCTGCCATTACTTTTTGGAAGGACTGTTTAACAAGCAGGACGTGGAAAACGTCCAGGTGCACCTCCTCGATTTCAATCTCGGAAATCCCCCCGATGAGTCGGCACCTCTGGGGTTCGAATCGACATGAATCGTCTGCCTTGAAAATTTAACCTCGTCGTTGATATTTATTTAATCCTTATTTAAGCACAATATTCAATTGCACCTAATAAACCGTCGAAGCAACTTACCCCTAACCCGAGGATGCTTCTCGTTGGTGCAGTCCAGATTCCAAACGAGATGCATTAGGATGGTTGTTGTGAATGCCAACCATTAAGAGTCATTTTTAGATCTTATTACCTACCTACTGATCGTTCGTTCAACCTTTCAGGCAAAGGTGTACCTCGGGTTTCCTACAGGTGTATTACCTGGAAAGCAGCATGGAAAGGCTCATGGATGGACGAGAATCCAACGTGCCTTCCACGCCAGACTATGAATTCTGCGGCCAAATGATGAGGGCCGAGCTGCTAAACATCACCTCGGACACTGCCAGACTCCACCTAATATTCGATACTTATTATGCCAAACCAGACAGGGGATTCAAAATTAAATATGAGTTTCAGACAGGTTCTTATTAGAATCTCCTTCTTTTGTTAAACAACAATTGTCAATGACCAGAGAAATGCAGCATTTAAAGCACTTATTTACATCGAAACAATTTTTTGTTTAAAAAATAATTAAAGCAATAATTGATTTTTAAAAAAAACATAAATATAAATATAAAATCCTTTGAACAGGTCTTACCAGTTGATAAAATCATTCCCCATATTTTGCACTGTTCAGATTATGCCATACCTGGGACGCCGGTGAACCACGAAGCCAGGTGCCACTTCCTGTACAACAGCGCCAGTTTCGTACATGGCACGTTCAACTCCCCTCGACATCCAAGTTTTTATCCTGACGGAACTTATTGCGTTTACGAATTCCACGGTTCCTCGGACGAGGTCGTCAGGATCACTTTCGAGAACTTCCAGGTTGAGGATCACCCGAAGTTGGTTGAGATTCGTTTAATTCCTAATTTATTGGGAATTATCTTTAAAAAATAAAACTTAACAAATTTATGAATTTTAATAATTAATTAATTAATTTTAATCCGTAATAAACGTGCAGCTGCTCGAAAGACTACGTCGACATTTTCAAAGTGGTTCCCTCGTCAAGACTGGAGGACAAGAAGGAGGTCGTCCAGGTCGGTCACTACTGCGGGGAAAGGTTTCCAGGTCCGCAGGACGAGGACAGTCAAATCCTGAAGGTCATCCTCCACTCGGATGATGAAGGAGTCAGGAAGGGCTTCAGGGCAAAGTACGAGTTTCTGAAGAGACAACCGCCAGACAAGAGTGAAGTGCTGTTTTTTTTTGTGTGCATGCATTTCTTGGATAATAAATAATAATAATAATATGTCATTTTTATAGCGCCATGCGCGTGAACTATAGGGGCGCTATATAAATGACATATTATTATTATTATTATTATTATTATTATTATTCAGTGTTGCTCATCCTACAATATAGATCATCTCAACCCTTCCATAATAATAATAATAATAATAATTAATAATTAATGAAATAATTTAATTATTGATTAAAGTCAAAAATTTTATTCAGAATGCTTTGATAATGTGACTTCTGGAGGCAGTGGAATCATTACGTCTCCAAATTATCCTCACAAATACACAACCAACATCACTTGTGAGTGGACCATTTGGGGCAGGTCAAAGTTAAGTCGCATCCTTCTGACCTTTGACATATTCAGCATCGAGGGCAACCCTTTTGAAAGTTGGACTCATTGACCTCATTTTAAGACTTAATTCATGAGTTGATATGCAAAATGCATGCTTATAAAGTAACTGTTACCTCCAGATAGAACAAATTAACTTCTGATGAATTTAATTTCAGATTAATGATAACTTAACTAATTACAAAACTAACTCTGGTCGAACAGAAATCGGCTGTGGTAATGCCGTCCTGAAGATTTACACGACCCGAGGTGGAATGCCGACCTACGAAATGTGCGGGGAGAACCGATCCACGGAGAACTTGCAAATAATTTCACAAACCAACGTCCTCAGACTCAAGTGCGTTTATGTTCCTCGCCTTGACGACTGCGACGTTTAATCCTTCCGTCCTCCAGGTTCGTCAGTTCGGCAAAAGCCACGGGCGGAAAGGGATTCCAACTTCCGTGGACCGAACTGCTGCCCCTCAAAGGTTTTTGTAGAAAGATGATTGTCAATTGAGGTCACGAAGGTTTTGTTTTGTATCTCTCTCTTTCTCTCTTTGAACAGGTGGTAGGTGTAGTGGCTTCAGATGCGAGAAGACTCACTACTGCATATCAAATTCTCTCAAGTGCGATGGTACCTTCAACTGCGGGAAGGACGATACGTCGGACGAGACGAGAGAATGTTAGATTGTTTGCATCTCTTCATTTCCCTGATGATTGATTGACTCCACAGTTTCTTCTGCAGGTGGTTTGTTTCAACCTTTTTGACAAAATTGCAGGACGTCCACAGGAGTTTAGATTTTCATTGCAAAAACTTCAACTGTGGCACGAACCAATGCCAACAGAGAACGTTTTCATTCTGACCAAAGATTTTATTTGACTTGTCAGCTCTTACAGCATTTAATTTCCTTTCATTTGCAGGTCTCACGTACAGAGACGGTGGAGCGATAAACATAGCCATGGGTGTGGTCGGTTTCTGCGCATGTTTACTCCTGCTGGCAGGGGTTGCATGGTGGTACCACAAAAGGAAGAAAAGGGTCGCAGAGACGAAGCAAGTGTGCAAACAGCCTGCAGGTAGAATGCCTTCTAATGGAGGTCCTTGTCTCAAAGAAAAGACTGAGAAAGTTTCAATCGTCTGACGGCATCTTAGGCTCAATAAACAGTGTCCCATTCAAAAGTCTGCCTTCAGAGTGCAGCACGAGTTGCTACCGTTGTGTGATTGCAGTTCAGTAACAAAACAGTTTGAGTAGTTTGAGTTTTATTGGTTTGTATGAACAGTTAATTGCTAATAATTAAATTACGTTGTAGAGGAAGCTCTTTTATCTCTTTTTCCTGAAAAAAAAATAAATAGCAGTGTTTAGTAGTACAAAACAGTAATAGCAGTAATAATAATAATAATAATAATAATAATAATAATAATAATAATAATAATAATAATAATAATAATAATAATAATTCGAAAGAATTTTATTTCCAACCATGTTGGCAACTTCCTTGCACCATCTCTACCAGGCTTCATTCTTTCTAGCATCCTGGGATCTGTTGTCAGCAGACCAGCTGAAATGAAGTTCAACATAACATTGAAATTGTTTCGATCCATATCAAAACCAGATATAAAAAAAGCTAAAAAAAACCTGACAAAGAATTAGCAAATGAAAGGAACTTTGAGAGAAATTAGTACAAGATCTGAGTACAGATCCGACTCTTATGGAAAGTCTCCACTCACCTAGTCTGAGTTTTTCAACCTTATCTTCAGATATGAAACTGCAGGTAGCTCTGGCGAGGGCGAGCCTTATGGCTCCGGATTGTCCTCTGACACCTCCTCCGGTGACATTTGCTTCAACATCCACCTTCATTAGCAGGCCAGCCAGATGTAGTGGGAAAAGGATTTGCTCCCTGAATGTTATTACAATAAAATCACTTAAGACTACATACATTTCTACTAAAACAATGAGGTACTCTTTATGGTTTTATAAAATCGAGAATTTACATAAAGGCAATTCTAAGAAATACATCCTGAATACCTGTCACAGAGTTCTGGAAAATACATTAAAAGAGGTTCCCCGTTTATGGTCACCTCACCAGTGCCCTTCTCAAATAATTTCACGTTTGCCCTGGATTTCTTTCTGAGACCTGAAAATGCAGGCATTGAGTTGCAATATTTTATTATTTATTGACAAGAGTTAATTTTTTTTAATCGTTTATACAACAAACAGAAGCTTGTGATGAAAAGGTTCACTGTAAGATGACTTATGGACAGAAAAAGTTTTTATGGAAAAATATAATTTAAAGAATGTTTCAAATCAGCTACGAAGAAGTTTGTCACGCCAGAGATGCTGATCGCACAACGATTCCTATTAGCACTTATCGACCCTTAATCAATGGATAATTTCTCACCATCAGCTGAAATAAAGCCTCTTCCATTGTCATCAAATACCATCTAAATATAAATTAAGTGCAATCACTATCATCATCAGTAATAGAAAATGATTAACTCCAAAAGACAACCTCTTGTTTTGTATGCTTAAACGAGGCATTGCTCATGAGATTCTTTCTGAATTCAAAGATGAAATCCTTTGCTGTCTCGGAGTACGGAAGTTTGCTCAGATTATCCAGAGCAAGAATAATGGTTTTGAACTAGAAATAAAATCTTAATATTAATATTTTTAAAAATCTGAATTAAAAAGCTTATAAAAAATAAAAACATTTATTCAGAATACAAAAAATATTTATAAAATTTTATACAAAAAAAAATACCAATAAAAGTCCTCACCTCTTGATCTGTTATCTTTTCATCTATTTTTGCCTCCAAATTTTCCTTTGTTATCCATTCACTTCCAACCAATGAGCTATCGAAACAAGTGTTACCTCAGTGTTACTATTTGATTGATTTTTGATTTATTGTTTTCTTGGTATCAGCAATATAACACAAATAACAATATTAGGACCTCGATTATATGATACCAAAGGATGCCCGAAGGGAACAATGTTCCCGCTAGATAAGCAACCTATTCACAAAAATTGGTCTCGGTCTTTTATGGTTTCAATATAGGCAACTGTTTACTAGATTATAGTTATGACTTATTTTTGGAGCTTTGTCTGCTTAGTTTTAAGAAATCTTCACTTAAATCAGAAAAACAATTTTCCAAAAGAATATTTACATCTGAGTGGATGGGTCGAACTTGACTCCTTTAGCAATTTGCTGGTCTTCAAAAGACTTCAGTTCCTCAGCCTTTTTGTTAATTAACTAGAAATAAAATCAAAAGTTGTAAAATACTAAATAAAAAAAATTTTATGACAAATAAATCTTACGTGTAATTTCTCATAAAAGTTCTTTTTCACAGTGTAGTAAAAAGTGCTATTTGGCCTACCACTGGCATCAAACTGGGCAGCTGAAAAGTTGCAAGAAATAGATAATATGTAAGAAACAAACGGTTGAATGCATAAAGTTAAGTAACCATACCAGCAAACTTTGGAAAAATATCGTTAGGGTGCTGAAATTAATATTTGGATCAATTAAGTCAAAGCTTAACAGAATGCAAGGAAGCAATGTTAACAATGTTAATGGAACCTTGAGCATAGGGCGAGCTTTTTTGCTGAATAGTCCAGATGGAAGCAAGTATCTTATGGCTTTCTGTAACAACATTTGGTTAAGTGATGTTGATAAATAATCTGTCAAATCTTGCTTACGTCAATGTCATTTTGATCAATATTATCTGGATCTAATCCCATGATATTGGCCAGATGGCGCTTTCCAATTTCAAAATCCGTTATATGCTCCTTCATGAATTCATCTGTAAGAGAAATTAAGTCATTTAATTAAAACTCACATACATATATCTAATTGGTAAATTAACCTAACCGTGTTTTTGTGATCTTTCTAAATATAATCTCACAGCTTTGTTAATTTGATCCATCTTTCGCTGGCCTGCGTTTCCGACCAAATCATTTTGAGAACAAGCGCACCGGACCGTGAGTTTTTGGAGCTTAAAACCAAAAATGCAATAATCACATATATGTCAATCAAACTGATCTGACCAAAACTCAGATTAAAACTCACCTGATTTAAATGCGGATTAAGCAATCGCACTGCCCTTAGAAGAACACCGCCACCCATCTTATCACTCACTTTGTTATTCCAAAGAAAGACCAACCGTTTGCTATGAAGTACTTACAAATTACAATTGTGCGGTCCATTGTTTTTTTTAAAGAGATTTACAAAAAGCAAAAAACGAATTTTTTAAAACATTACTAATTTAGAAAAAAATGCTAAAGTTTGTTTAATGACCTTCTCGTTTAATGAATTCTCAACTAAAGTGTGTCCAAGCTGTCGCATTTCTGGTTTTAAATGATCACCAGTTTAAAAACAATTTTCTGGCAACTGAAAATGATAGTTTATTTTAAGAAATAAATCAGTAAACCCTATGGTGGAACAAGTGTCAGTCGCCCCACCCTTCTATAAAGCGATACACGATCTCGTCACAAACGCAAACTCCCAACCGTAGCGATCATCACATATTTATTATACGCTCCTGCATTTATTTCTATTATATATCTTTTACAAAATTGAAACAAAACGTGATAAATTTGAGGCGGCAGTGACTAGCTAAAGCTTCGACGATCATAACTCCAAAATCTGACAATGCAACATGCCCGCCATGATAAAAAAAACCCCAGATTCAAGTAAATGACAAATTTTAGTGTTCATTGTGGTCCTGCAACCAAGAAATTGATCATCAAAGAGAAGGCACACAACACAGGAGAATTCAAAAAGGAGCAAAGAAATTTTGCTTGCATGATAGTAGGGGCACGGATATCCAGAACTGCCCCTGTGGTGGCTCCCTGACTGGAAAGATGATGATGATAATGATATTGGGCAAGGTGCATCCACTACATAGATTATACAGGTGGAATGATTAGAACTAACGTTTTGAAAAATCTGATTGCATCTAGCGATATGCCCATCATACGTAAACAGCATTCTAATCACAAACAAGATCATAAAAGTGTCCAAATAGTAAGGTTCTTGGAGGTAATCAGCCATAAGAACTTTAAAAGTTGTTCAAGAAAGAACAGTTTGACACTAGCAATAATAATCAAAGAAAAACGAAAATAACAAGATTTGGAACAATAATCAGTTCAAATTATTATATTCTTAACAAGACTGTCAGAATCACTAAGAATCCTTCTTTTGCTTTCCGTATTCTGAGCTAGTCGAATTGATTTCTGACACTGCAATCATTTTCCTCACAGCAAAACAGCCTGAAAGACAATCACAAATAATATTAACATCAAGAAATTCTCAGCCATCAACAACTCATAAGTTCAATAAGAAGGATATAACACTCAGCCAATGTCAACAAGCAAGTCTACTTGAAAAAAAATCTTAAAAGCTTCAAAATCTTAAGTTATCTGGAGAGTATTTTAACTTGATTTTGAACTGAAATGATTAAAAACAACTGCTTGCAATGGACTTAATGAACATCATTCACTGACCAGCTAAGACAAAAATAAGGGCAGAGGCTTGGAGCAGCAACGTGCCCGTAAAGAGGGCATGAGCAATGTAGTAGCACACCGGGAGGCCCGTTATGAGCCCCCAGAAACCCCACATCACGAGGTCGTTGATCCTTCTCGGAACGGACGCTTCGGTTCCTTTCGTGAACCTTCCGTTCTTCATGAAATCCTCGTAGAGATCGTCCTAGTTTTTTATGCAGAAATAAAACTTAATGAAATTACTGAAAACAGATGTTATTCAAATACAAGAATCCAAGAATGCAATAACTATAATTAGATGATATTATGAGCAAATAATAATAATCAGAGAGAACAGTGAGTTACAACTGATTTCGTGCATATAAAAGAACAAAAAACTCTCAAAAAGACTTTAAAACCTTTTCCTTGTAGTGGTTTTGCAGCCACTGCGCGCATTCCTCTTCAGAATCAAAAGGAATCTTGTCGAGAGGTATCCTCCTAATCGGGTATCAATTTGTCGTATTAAATTTCCATTAAACAGTTTAAGAGAAACACAAAGACATTTGTCAGCGTATCGATTGAATCACAGACCTGGCAAACATGTGCGCTTTGCACGACTTGCCCTGGAGGACGCTCATCAGTGTAGGAGAAGCACTGGCCTCAGTGAAGGCAACCGTCAGATCCAATATGGCCGGGACTGAAATGGATTGATTCTGAGTGCGGTGCATCGATCGGAACTAATTTATTTAAAACTTATTAATTCGAATTAAATAATTAGAAATTAGGAGTTTGGTTGATAACAGCAAAATAACCAAAAAATGCAAATCTCTATCAAAATAAGCAAGAGCTGACTTTTCCCTTTGAGACCATAGATGGAATGAACAAATCCTTTTGTTCTTGGTGAGAGGTGGTGTTTCAAGATGGGCAAGTTGTTCTTGGCAGCAAATTCCATGCTCAGTTTGTGTTTGGCCGGGGTGAAACGCGTACCCTCGCAAAAGAGCAACAACTGAAGAATGGATTTAATGGAAAATGGATATAAAAGCATAAAATAAAAAAAACATGTTAATCAGAGAAGGATAAAAATAAATTTCCTAGTCAAAAGTCTAGCAACAAGAGAGGACGCAAAAACCGACCGTGAACCAGTAATCGTCCGGGAAGTCCCTTATGTATCCGAGGTCCCTTGCGATGGTCTCTCTGTCCTTGTCCCATTCTCTCCTTAAGAAGATGCTCTCAGCAAAAAACCAGGCCCAGCCAATGAGAGGCACCAGTCTCAAACTTGATTTACCATAGATCTTGGTGCCCTGGAATTTCAGCATGATGGTTTAGTGACTGTCGCTAGAACAAGTTTGTGACAAGCAAGAAATTATTTGAAAAGAGACTCACTCCAAGCATGCTGAGCCTTTCTGCGAGGATCCAAGCCATGAGCCAATCGATGTCGTACTTGTGGTTCATGATGACGATGGTGTGCTCTTTTCCGATGTACTTGAAGTCCTCTTCATTTTCCAGTATGAGAGTGCAATCAGAGCCCGACCACCATTGTCCAAGAAATGTAAATTCTAGGCAAAATAATAAAAAAACGCTTTTAAGGAGAATGTTGGACCATTTTAAAAGGTTGTCCGTGTATACGAAAAGGATGTATATCAACTTGTGAAATCAGCACTTGAAAAACCTTAATTAAGCAGCTTATCGCATTAATGACACTTAATCAGATGATCATATGATCACCACAAATAAAAAACTAATTTAAATCTTAATCTGAGTCGAATGAAATGATCTGAAAATAGATGACTTGCTCTCTTGTTCTAAATTGGCAAAGTAAATTAGTTCAACACAATCTCTAAATAATGGCAATGCTGCTTCAAAATGGTAATTAATAAAACAAAGTGAAAATATTCTTTAAAAAACAACTCACGCGACCAATGTGCATAAGCGAGGTGAACAATTATTTTCCTGTACAAGGTCTTATTGAAAGGCCATACAAAAATATATGTCAGAAGCATAAGAAAGCAAACTATCAGGCCGCTGCACACAAAAACAATGACCAAAAGTAGCTGGAATGGAAAGAAGACAGCTTTAAGCCAGTTCCACATATCCATCTTAAATCGCTGCAATGTTTCCTTGTGGAGCCCTTCAGTTGTGTCGCCGTCGATGTCGTCGAAACTTTAACACTTCGTTGCCAGTCACCACTGATCTACAAAAAACATATCTCGCCCACCATAACTAAAAGTGAAAATAATTTTAATTAAATTTTTAAAAAGGTTTTTTTATACAATGGATAACTTTTAAAATATTATTGCACACCATAAATATTTTTTAAAAATGTCGACCTAGCAATTCAACTGCACAAAGAATTATTCCATTAAAAGGCTTAATTGCATGAGTTCCTAGAAACGGATGACATTACAGATAAATTTATAACGCAGGTGTTACATAGGTTAGGAATAAACCAGGAAATGACAGGAAGATGTCAGGATTTAACACTTTACAGGGATCTTCGTAACAATAAAAGTTTCTAGACAACTAACCATCGGGCATCTACTTTAGGGTTCCAAGAAAACTGACTGGCGATTTCACAAAGAGCCTTCTGATACATCAGAAAATGTTCTTCAGTGCTTTTGCTTTTAGAGTTAGCTTTCTGGAAGCTATAAGTCATAATAACATTTGCGAGTGAGGCGTTTACGTTGATTTTAGGGATGGTCTTGTTAATAAATTTTTCTCTTTGACTTATATTGCACCGACGTTGGCGGCATTTTAGGCAAATGTTCTGCGAAGAACTGCCTTCAAGAAATTATGACTGCCCTTGGACCCCACACGTTCAAAGCACAAAAGCCCAGTCCGTTGGCATTTATTCACTCACCCTTGTAGGGTTGGGTGAAGAAAGGGACCATCCCCTACATTTTTATGACACATTCTAATAATATTTTCTCCAAGCAATTTAGTTCAATTAGGTCTTAGAAAAGCAAATTCGGGGTCGTCAAATTATGTTGGTAATCATAAATAAATACTTGTAACGCTGTTGGAACTTTTAATTAGGCATTTAATTAATTAATTTTAATTAGTCCTATTAGTAGATATGACTCATCGATTGCATATACAACGAAATGAACTGAATATTCAAATCCCCTAAGATCGACCGCCATAACTTCTAACTTAATATCTCCTCACGCAAACATAAACATTTTCTTACGTAACAGTTCAGCAAGCGATGGCATGTCTGAATTTACGACTGAAACGAATCGTTGTTTTCTAAAAAGATGTTCTTGGATCTATATTTAGACACGAGAATATTTGTGAGAACTCAATGGGTTTTAAGGGGACACTTAGACGCCAGAAAGAATGGATTCCATTTTTGTTACGTAACAGATCGTTGGGTTGCAAATACTTTTTCGGTTCCTTTGTTTTGCACCGCCATGAATAAAAAAAATGGACGAACTAAGATTAGAAAAAAACTCGAATCATTTCCCGAAATATTTTGATAATTGGCTGAAAAAAGAACGTTTTTAATCGTATAATTCTCAGGCCTTAAACTTTGCCGAAGCTTTTGTTGTGAAAAGGCGGGATTGATGGACGGATAACTAGAGCAAGAAATTTGCCAACATAATTTTTGACTGTTAATTACAAAGTCTCAAAATAAATCTAATATATTGAAGTATTTTCAATAGTTTTCAGCTGTTTCTATACTCCAAACCATAATTTCAAAATGGCTACGATATATTTATGTACTGTATACATGCGATATGTATGTATATTTTGACTAATAAAACTATAAAATTTAAGTATTTTTTTAGACATTTATTCGCACAAACTCTAAGAAATAATTTTTAACCACGACAATTGAACTGAAATTGGCCATCAGTCACGGACTGACAGAAGGGCATTTGAAAAATAGACACGAGTAATCGTACCAAGCCATGTTGTTTACATCCTGTAAATAGGAGGAACAAACAATAAAAAGAATTTTCTAATAATGAATCTTTGCGAATCGTAAATCTTGAGTAATAATAGTAATAACAATAATAATAATAATAATATGCACGATAAACATTAAGAACAAAACTTGAAACTGTCAGAACATAAAACTCTTGCGTGGGAGTTTCGCCAGCGGTGGATTTGATTAAGTAAACTTCAATTAAGTTTAATTAAAGTAGTATTTAATTACTAATAAATAAATAAATATTAAAGTAAATAAACATATAATAAAGATAAATAAATAATAAAGCTAGCGATAGAAGATGAGAAATCACTCGAAGATGTTCAACATGATAACAGAAACAATGACCCAGCAATGGATTCGTTTCGTCCATTCCAATTCATTCAATCCATCATATTCATCCCAATTCATTCAATCCATCATATTCATCCCAATTCACTCAATCCATCCAATCTATTCTATTCATCCAATTCCATTCAATCCATCATATTCATCCCAATTCATTCAATCCATCATATTCATCCCAATTCACTCAATCCATCCAATCCATCATATTCATCCCAATTCACTCAATCCATCCAATCTATTCTATTCATCCAATTCCATTCAATCCATCATATTCATCCCAATTCATTCAATCCAACCTATTCATCCCAATTCACTCAATCCATCCAATCTATTCTATTCATCCAATTCCATTCAATCCATCCAATTCCAACCGCTGCAACTTATCAGAGAACCACTTGGCTTCGATAAGAACCGAGAACCAACGCGGACCAACCTGCCAACCACAGGTGAGATGAAGGTTAGTCACGGAGATTGTTGACCTTTGAACTCAGCACATGACCCCTGTCAACTCCTTATCGATCGTCTGCCATTGTTCGAGCAATCGGCGATGGGTCTTTGTTACACACAAAATACTTTATAGAACTAGCGGAATAATAATAATAATAATAATAATAATAATAATAATAATAATAATAATCGTTATTATTGTTGTGAGAATGACGATAATTATTGTTGAGCTATGATTAATGTAATAATTAAGTAGTTAAGCTATAATTAAATTATATAAGCAATTAATATAATATGGTTAATAAATAATAATAATAATAATAATAATAAATAAACTTTAATACAATTTGAGTTAATCATTTTAGAGATGCCACGCCTTGTTAATCTGCTGTTGTTGCTAAACGGTTTTATGAACTTGAAGTTCCTTTTTAAAGGGAATTAAATGAGAATTTTAAAAAAATATTTGAGAAAAAAAGATTTAAATTGGTTTGAATTTCTTCGGCGGTTCAAAAAAAAAACTTATGTCGGCTTGTGTCGGTGGTTTGTTGCACGCGTAGTTAAATACATGTTTGTGTACATGCCGGAAGTGGATTATTATTTAACATTATTTAACATTTTACGAATATTTAGTTTAATAATTCAAATATTTCTGATTTTTAAATGTTAGAATCACCGATATAAAAAGTAATTATATCTTATAATATGTTGTTTTTTTTTAAATACAACAATTATCTTGTAAAATTGGGTGTAAAACACAATTATATTATAAAAAGTAATTTATAATATTTATTCATATTAAAAATAATTTATATTATGAAAATATTTAAAAATCTTCGAACATGTTTGATCGAGGTCATTGCAAGGACATTCTTTAAAAGCTTCGCATTTTAAACGGAAGCGAACAGTTGATCGACATTTGCCGATGAATTCCATTCCTTATTTTTGATCCTCATGGTTTTCCAGGTGCCACTGATTGATTCGCTGATTGATCTATTGATTGAACCCTTGATTGATCCATTGATTGATCCATGATTGAACCGTTGATTTATTCGCTGATTGATCTATCGGTTGATTCATTGATTGATCTATCGGTTGATTCATTGATTGATCTCCTAATTGATCTGCCGATTGAACACCATTAATTGATAAATTAAAATTCTCGCTCGCTTAATTGCTCGCCAATCGTTTGATTGAACGACGGAGTTTTCCAGGTCATTCAACGATAAATTCGCGTCGTGAAAAGTGCAGCGCCGAGCGACGCTCACGTCGCTGTGGAAGGTGAATTCGTAAATTCGGTTACGTGTGGCTTTGTAGTACTTCGCTACACTTTGTACTTTCTGCTGTACTTTTTTTTTGTGCTGTACTTTGATGTTTTCGAACAGCTTATACAGCTAAGACTCTGCACTCTAAGACTTTAAAAACAAAAATAAACACTAAATTCACTCGACTTATTTTTAATAAAACCAGAAATATTCTTAAACGCCATCTCAGCGGTTTGCATTACTTATTGGAACAACAGTTTCAATGACCGCTTCGAACGTGAACAAAGCGTTGCCAGCGAAAGGTAGTTGGACTTTCTCTTATAAATAGAAAGTAAACGTTCGTCTCTGCCAGAAAAATGCTCGTCAGTAGAAGTGGGATCTTCAGTGTCAGTGAGAGATCGTAGGATAAAAACGACAGGATAAATCGTAGAATTAAATAATAAGTGAATAATATTGAAAGAAAAATTGGAATTAATCAGAACAATTGACTAAATAAGTTTATTTACGTTGTTTATATCAGTTTTTTTTTATATTTTACTTGACTTCATTTCAAGTTTACTTTGCGAAAGTTTTGTCGATTTTGACGGAGTTTCCTTAGGATTGCTAGGTCGAGCGGCCATGAATCAAAACCGGAAGCAACAACTTCAGCTGCTCGTCGCCGTCGTCATGGTGACCATCTTTTCCATTCCTATGTCCGGTTGCCATGGAGAGCCTTTTCCAGATCCCGTAGAACCTCTGTTCAAAGGTTTGCCATGTTTTGTAGAAAGACTGGAAGTTAACTGCTTATAATTAAGACGCAAAGAACTTGCACGACTTGAATACACAACAACAACAACGGCCACGCCAACGACAGCAACGACTCTGGTGATGATTTTAAAGCACGATGCTTCCAACAACTCTTCAAAGTTCAAATGAATATCAACTTTGCCTGTCTTTCTGCTCCTTAAATGTTTCAAATGTGTTTGTTGTGTGCTTAGCTTGTTGTTGTTGTTGCTGTTGTTGTTGCGTCTGGTTTTGCAACAACAAACGGGGATGAAATTAATTGTTGTGTTTTGTTTCTATTTGTTTGTAATTAGAAGAATTAAAAGTAAGTTTACGATCAACTAAAACAAGATAAGCGAACAATTTAATGATGACGACGACGATGTTGATGATGTTTGATAAGGTGACCGTTTCCACTTCAGGTGAACGTGTTGATAACGATAACACGAGAGCACTGAAATCAGACTACAATGATTACGACAACGACGATGATGACGATGATGACGACGATGATGACGATGATGACGACGACGATGATGATGATAATGCTGCTGATGAAATATGAGAATCTAAACCATGCCTAGAATGATTTGCAATGAATTGAAAATATTTGATTTCCTTACGAATAAGTGAAAGTAAAGAAAACATTAATTTTAAACTTTACTCTTAACATCAACCCTCTGACCAGCCCTAACCCTGTGCAAGGACACGAGACCTCTTGGCATGGCCTCAGGCACCATCAAAGACTGGCAAATCACATCTTCTTCGGTCCTCCCGAAGGACAAAAACTGCCAGGAGGGGTACGGCAGGGTTTACCAGCAGGACAGGAAAGGGTGGTGTGCCAAATACAAGTCCACATCGGAGTGGCTTCAAGTTGACCTCGGACTCGTTACCAAGGTAATTTGTTTGTTGTTTGCAGTCGTGACAGTCGTCGTCGTCGATGTTGTTCGATGGAACATTTGTTGTTGTTGCTGTTGCTAGTGTTGTTGTTGTTGCTGCTTTTGTAATGAGAATCAATGGAAAGCGGACGTCAGAACAGAACGTCTATAATTTCACGGCAACTCGGTCAACAAAAATCTTTCTTTTTTCTTCCGATGATTCGATTTCAACGCTGAAAAGTTTGTCAAAACATTTTAAAAAATCGTGTCACATACGAGGACGTTCATCTGAGTTAAAAAATAATCTCACGCCAGAGACTTTCTCATTGCCTTTTATATTTTTCTATATGAAATCATCATCATCATCATCGCCATCAAAGTCATCATCATCATCATCATCGTCATCATCGTCATCATCGTCGTCGTAACCATTGTCTTGGAATAATTTATGCGTCTAAATGATGGTCTGCCTTTGAAAGAAGCACGTATGATCTTAAAAACATGAAACATGACAGGGGCATAATAATAATAATAATAATAATAATAATAATAATAATAATAATAATAATAATAATAATAATAATAATAATAATAATAATAATAATAATAATAATAATAATAATAATAATAATAATAATAATAATAATAATAATAATAATAATAATAATAATAATAATAATAATAATAATAATAATAATAATAATAATAATAATAATAATAATAATAATAATAATAATAATAATAATAATAATAATAATAATAATAAATAATAATAATAATAATAATAATAATAATAATAATAATAATAATAATAATAATAATAATAATAATAATAATAATAATAATAATAATAATAATAATAATAATAATAATAATAATAATAATAATAATAATAATAATAATAATAATAATAATAATAATAATAATAATAATAATAATAATAATAATAATAATAATAATAATAATAATAATAATAATAATAATAATAATAATAATAATAATAATAATAATAATAATAATAATAATAATAATAATAATAATAATAATAATAATAATAATAATAATAATAATAATAATAATAATAATAATAATAATAATAATAATAATAATAATAATAATAATAATAATAATAATATAATAATAATAATAATAATAATAATAATAATAATAATAATAATAATAATAATAATAATAATAATAATAATAATAATAATAATAATAATAATAATAATAATAATAATAATAATAATAATAATAATAATAATAATAATAATAATAACAACAACAACAACAATAGAACAAAAATATCAACAATAAATTCGACGATGATGACGACGACGACGATGTCCACAACAACCACAACGCCTACTACAACAACAACAACAACAACAACAACAACAACAACAACGATTAAGTGTCTCCTCCTTCAAAAAGTCAAAATTAAAAAAACATTTTTTCAAAAGAAGAAAATAAAAACTGATTTTTTTGCGGCAAAAAAAAAACAAAAAAAAAACAAAAATTTAAAAACAAAAATTTAAAAAATCTTTCTTCTTTAAAAAGGAGTTCCAAGCGTCGAATGTCCTTCGTTCGTTGGTTACAACCGCTCTTCCATTAACTTATTACATCTGCAATTAATGCAGGATTATTTGAATTAACAGGATTTTTAAACAATTTAAAAAAAAATAACAAAACAAATTAATTAGATGATAAATTAGATTTACCAGGTAATTGCATTAACAAAGATGTAACATCTGAGTGAATAAGTAAACACATTTATTATAATATTTTTGCAATAATAATAATAATTATTATTATTATATTTTTATTATAAATCTATTATTAATATTATTATATACTGAAGTGATAATTTTATAAATAAATAATATTATTTTTGTACTTTGTACATAATTAGGTTACAACTTGTAAGGGGACGTACGAAATAAAAATGCCAGCCATGCCTGAGCAGTAAACAGTTGTTGTTGTTGTTGTTGCTGTTGTTGTTGTTGTTGCTACTCAACAAATGTTCCTTCGAACAACTGAAACAACAGAAATCAATGGAGTTCTTCGATCGAAGCTTACAACAAAAACCAACACAAACACAACATAAATACAAACATAAGCACAAACATAAATACAAACATAAATACAAACATAAATACAAGTATAAACACAACATAAACACAAATCACGTAAACAACTGATTACGCGACGCACTTACATGATAAGGCTCTTGGATACTTTTGCAGATAACGTTTTAGAGTCAATTAAAGTCGTGGTAAATTATGGTTGCATTTGTCGTATATTTATGTATTTATGATTTATTTATGGTTTATTTATGCATTTATGGTTGTAAATATTGGAAATAAATGAATTGTTTCGCACATGTATTAATGAGATGATAATAAGATTATAGATTTTATTTATTTTATTTATTAATTTAATTTATTTATTTATTAATTTAATTAAATTAGTAATTTATTAAAAATAAGTAACTCTTTAAACCTTATGAAGGACGATTAGGACATCAAAATATTACACTTAGAAACATGAATTATCACCAAAATGTCCAATTATTAAACCATTTCTATATTATTATTATTATTACCGATTATTATTATCGATTAATTTTTGCATATTAATTAACCTGCTAATTGAGTTTTAAAAATGAACATTTTCCAATTACGTAAATTACGCATGGCGCCATCTCCCGCGAACTTCTGGGGGAAAAAATTCACAAAAAATAAACTTGCAAAAAAATCTTTTCAAAACAAAAAAAAAACTCAACTCAACAAAACGTTCAAAAAACTTCGAATTTTCCAGCAACCACAACAACGACAACGACGACGACGCCAACGACAACAACAACAACAAAAATTGAAAATATGAACGAAATGCTGGAAAATATAAAAAAAAAATATTTTCTTTCAAATATTTCCACCGAGGACCTGCGCTTTTTGCTCCGCTTTTTTAAAAATATTTTTTTCCTACGTTCAGAGGTTCTCCTGGAAGTAATTTTTCCGTCACCACCAGCCTCTTTCCACCTCCGACGAATGGATAGATGGATGGATGGATGGATTGGTGAATGGATGGATGGATGGATGGATTGGTGAATGGATCTGGTTGATTGAATGTCAGTAAAAAATGAATCTTCATCTTGTAAAGTTTGTGATTAACTTTGAATTTTTCATAATTTCGTTTCCTAACAACCAAGTATTTGTTGGACTTTGAGGCACAAAAATTCATTTTAAAACACATTTTCCATCTCCACAACAGGCATCCAAAGTCACGTGTGACTTTGAGAGTCAAACAGCGAATAAAAAATCATTTCATACAAACATACAAGTTTTGTTTTGTTTTGTATTTGAACGCAAACAACTCGTCCTGGAAAATGTTTGTTGAGAGTTTTTGTTGTTTAAAAAAAAATTTATAGGATTAGTTTATCGAAGGATTTGTATGCCATTTTTATGGTTTTTTTTTTTTAAATAAAATGTAAATAATTGATTTAAAAAGGTGTTTAATTGAAGTCCAACAATGTCGACAAAAGCGGTTGGTCACGTGTTGTCGTTTGTTTCAACAGCTGCCAGTCAGAACTCACTTGAAGTTAATTTATCGAAGATCTTTTTTATCGTGTTTTTGTTTTTTTTTTCAACATTTAAATTAAAATTCAGTTTCAAGATTCTAAAAAATAAACATTAAAAAAACTAATAATAACAGTATTAATTAATTTGCCGATGGCCACCTTGAAACAGCTTCGTCAACATCGTCGTCGTCTTCATCATCATCACCATCATCATCAACAACAACAGCAACAATAAGATCAATAATAATATCCATCATCAAAGAATTATAATTTGTTTCTGTAGCCGATGAATTAATTAATTTTGATGAAAAATGAAATCTAATCTGAAAAGCACGTTTATCAAAGTTGTAACGGTTATCCTGACCTCAATATTTTCTAGGTCACGGGGGTCATGACCCAAGGTCGATGTGGAGAGGAGGAGTGGGTTGAGAACTTTTCCATTTCTCACAGCATCGATTCCGTCAACTGGATTTACGTGGAAAGAGATGGAATTCAGGAGGTGAGTGTTTTCATGGAGAGTTCAAGATAGGTTTAATATCTTTATAAAAAATATTATTTCGGATTTATCATTAATTTATTATTATTATTATTATTACTATTGTATTAGATTATATTATTATTATTATTATGTTATTCATAGAAGTCACTTCATTCTTTGATTTCGTAATTAATAACTTTAAATAAAATAATCATTCTTTTTAATTTTATTCAATTCTATTTAGAATCAAATGTTATTCCAAAAAAAGTAATTTGAATTTTTCTTTTAATTCAGATGTTCCCAATTAAAAATATTGTAAACTCCATCCGCAATAATTCACAAACACGCTTTGACTTTTAAGAAGTTGATGACGTTTTGACTTTTTAAATCTTTTAATCTTTTCCCGTGTCTCCCACGTTTTATGTCCACGATTTGCACCGAAATTGCCCCGAGGAGTAAATGCCGTCAAAGTTTTGATCCGCCAATCACCCTCAGGTGATGTTTGCCGGACAGGTGTTCAGGGCATTCTGGGGTCGTCCGTGTGGGATGGGGGGAAAATGACAAAAAGCAGAAGCGGTTGCCAATTTGTAACTGGTAATTGAAAAGTTACATCAGTGACAAATTATGCTACGAGATGCTTAGATGACAAGGAAGAGAAATAATGATGGGCTCTGTATTGTTGAACAATTGTCCATTATTTGAAGGTCTCGCATCTACAATTTATTTTTGGCAATAATTTGTTTTTTGCGACAATTACTGGATTCTTCTGTGCATTTGAATAGCATCGAGGAACAATTACAGTCGCCGAAATATTTCAAGAATGTTTTTGTAATATTTGAAGTCTTTTAGTGTTTTAAAATTTAAAAAAAAAACTTATAAAATAGAAAAAATAACATAAAAATAAATGGCAGGTAATAATAATAATAATGATGATGGTGACGACGATGACGATATTTGCGTAGAACGTAATCCGCCTCTAAGCACATCCCTGTTTCCAAGCACGCGTATCTAGTGATCAACGTCGGTTGTTTTGAATTCCTCAGGGAGTTGCCGGTAATTTATTATCATCCCAATGTACAGTTGTTTGCGACCCACATCGATTTGTAGTCATAATCATTATCATAATCAGGACGACTTACCATCAATCAGCACACTAATGTGTTGCCAATTATCTTAGACAAATGTCGTCGTCGTCGTCGTCATCATCATCATAGAACAGACCATCATAGCCTTCGTAATCACCACTCCTACCTCAGCACAAAAAGAATTTTTGCTTAATCAGAACGTTATGTTGATTCTTAATTGGAAGTAGTTGTTTCAACTGGAACACGTTTCCAGGCCTTTCCACGTGTGCCACACGTGCGCAAAGATTCAACGTTTCAATTCCTCACTCCGAAACGTTTTTATTTTTTATTTTATTTTCAAATAAATCGAGTGAAAAAGTTTATTTAATCATCTCCAGTTGATAATTTTCATCATAAAATTATTAATACCGTTAAATTGTGACGTGAAATAATTTTTCAAATTCATGTTTTTATTTTAGGTCCTAAAATTAGGATGCCGCCACAGTTCACATTCTTTTCAAGTTCTGTGATTCTTAAATTTCTAAAGTTCATAAAATGAAGCATGGCTGTTTATTTCTACTCACTACTGCTAAGATCCACAACTGAGATGCATGCGAAGCAAATATACAAAACTAAGAAACAATAATATACAATTCTTCATTCTTAACGAATTGTTTGTTGTGTCCATCTGGGCAAACAAACGATTTGTATCGGTGCCAGGCATACAAATAAATCATTCGCCATCGTAAAGACTCGATAAATATTTTAATTATGAATATCACTTTTGATTCAATATTTGTCTACAACCATATCTATGACGTCATCCTGTTTGATTTCAAATGCACCTCTTAATGATTGTAAACATTTGCAATTCGCTTTGCCATTCCGTGTTCCTTCGGATCCTTTTGGATTTCGGTTGAATATCAAAGTATAGCAGGACGATAACGTAGATAATTCTGAATATTTCGCTTTTATAAACGTTGTTTCTTTTCTTTATTTTTTTAAAAATAAGTTTTGGCTGTTACAATTACATCAATTGGCATCAAGTGGCAGATATTATTAAGTAATAATGTGTCTGTCAAAAAATGTTTATCTCGATACAAAGAATGATGATTCTACTTTGATCAAAAGCTAGTTTAATTCTGCAGAACGTGGTTTTGGATTTTCAAGTGTAGACAAACAAGAAAGGAATTTGTCGTTTTGTGTATCAGACTTCAATGCAATCACGTAAGAAATTAGGTTAAACATTGAGCACGCTTAAGCCTATCACATCAATACACGACTTTCTTTTAAAAATTCCTATTCAATATCGTAGAGGTGGAATTAAATCCATACTCGGTTGTTATTTTACTCGGGTGAACATCGTAAATAACGTTCGGATCAACATATTAAGCAAAAACTTCCTCAAGCCCGAAAAACATCAAAATGATTTGTGGTTCTTGCCTAATGTGGAGCCGAGCAAGGCATAACCCACGTTTTTCAGAACTGCCGACTAAATTCAACTAATTAAACTTATTTTGCCGTTTAAAAATTTATTTTTTATTCGTTTTATTTTCGGTTCGGTTTTCCTTTGAAGCAATAATGAACCTAAATTGGAATTCGCATTCGCCAAAGCCCATGCAATCTCCTGGGTTCGTAACTTAATCCAAGCTCAATTTTCTTGTCCCTGGAGAAAACAGCCACTTCCGAATGTTTCCACAAATATTTAGATTATAATTATTTTATTTCGATTCAGATTTTCAATCTTTTCTAATCGTTAAAAATCCTTAAGTGCTATTAAATCGGCGTAGGCGTGAATTTTCAATTTTTTAGTAAAATGACAACGATGTTTGTAAAAATACAGTGCGTTTCTTGATTAAGTTTTAAGGTTTAAAGTTGGTCTTGATTTATGAGCAACGTTCAGGTTCAGCTGTTTGTTACGAACCCGGTTTTTTCAGTTTGCAGATCAACTTTTCACCAAAAGGCGTCCTATTTGCTGTCAACGTTGATGATGATGATAACTTTATGTGAATTGTGGGAAAAGTAATTAAAGACAATAATGCGAGGGCATTAAATTCTTGACATGAGGCGAAACTAATTTCAAAGAAAAGTTCACTTTTAAACGTGTCAGCCTCGCTTCTGCGAAGACATTTTGTTTATAGTGGACCGCACTCCGGCGTTCGCGAAATCTCTGATGGGGATTGAAATTCTGACCTCAGCGTTGATAAATCTCTACAGGGATTTTTCAGGTTAGATTGGAATCGTTCTGCGTCATGGAATGATGGAAGTGACCCAGCCGTTATTACAATCATCAGTATAGTTGTGCTGTAGAACGTTTGAAGTGTTAATTATGCCCTTGTCAGATATAAGAATTTTTTTTTTAAATGTTCAGGAAAAGTCAACTAGAAGAACAATTTGTGCGGAAATTACTCATGCTTTTCGTGAACAAAGGCATTTGAGTTGTAAGCCACTTTGGAACCTGCTAGAGTGTACTTTAGCATTTGACAGAAAGACATCAAAGAACCAAACAGCAGAAACAGTTTGTGGACACCGCACTGAATAATAATATGAATAACACTGTTTCTCGAGTTTAAAGCTATAAAAGGAGCTGTCGCGGATGACTTACATAAGATTTACGTGACATGTCATGACGGGACTGTGACTTCTGACTGTGCTCGTACAATAACCACTTCACCATGTGGCGCAATAAAACGAGACTTCTAATTACATGCTGTCCATGTTTGTGAGACTGATTGTGGTGCTATTGTTTCGAGATAAACCAGTTGTCGAATCGAGGACGTTGCTATAATTAACCAAAAATGACAATGAATCTGACAATCTCTCGAGGCGAGGAGATGAAGGAAATAATCGAAACAAATTACCAAGTTCTTAGAAACTGAGGATAATAATAATAGTAAATAAAAAAACTTTAGCAGCGATGCACCGGGTTGTGGCAGTGTAAAAATCGATTCTTTTCCAGAATTTGTTCAGCGCATGTCCAGTGCAAATGATTAACTTTTGTGGTTCGATTTTGACTCAAGCATGAGGCAGATTATCTTTGAACTGAGAGTTTGTACAGCGTTGCGATCTGCGAAGCATAATACGAGACCGTTTGTGAAAGATGGTCAAAACCTGTGCATACCTCGAGGCGTTTTATGGGTCCGATTAAACACTTAATCTCTGCTAGGATGTTGTCATTGTCAGACGCATGTCATTTCGTCGGCGTTCAAAGTGAACTTCGATGAAACTGTTTGTTTCGTGTGGAACGTGTTCCCATCAATCGACCAAATTTCCACAGAAATCTTAAAATCGATCATCAGAATTCTCTCTCTTAGAAGAGATTCCTGTCGGAATTATGCAAAGAGGACTTAATTTAACCGTGACAGCAATCCTTTCAAAGAAAGATCAAACACCGAAAGAGCCGAATCTAAGCTGCATTTAATCTCGTTCATTGGAATTGTTTGTATTGGTGACGTCCGAGAAAAGTGCATTTTGTTCTCGGGACTCGGGATATTGAAACTTCAACGCCATTTTCGCTCAACCGTGGGGTCATTCGGACGCTTCAATTTATGGCTTATTTCTGTTTCGTGTTAGGGCAGTGGAATGGAATTATTCTGTTTGCACGCTCCTTTGCATGTTTTTAAACTCTCAAATTGACCTATTTTTTAAAGCTCTTTTCTTGCACTTGTTTTTAAATCAAAACCAATTCATCCGGTTCAAAATCCTATATTTGAGATTTTCTGTATAAACTAGTTTAATGGAACTCATAACTTAATTCGAAAGTGACGGCTTGTCAGAACAATTTCTCAGCTTGTCATCAAAGACATTCGTGCAAGACAAAGCGGCGTGGTTTAGAGTTGTCCCCATTTCAGATGAAAACGACGACCGAAAAGATTATACTGAAAAAGAAATCAGGATGTCCTGCTATTGTGGCGACTGTTGTGCTAATAACAATCGCTATGCTTTACACACTCCTGACAGAACGTAACACGTCCGTAACATGTGCAGAAAATTTCAAGCCACGAGTTTTAAATATCCTTACCTTAAGATTTCTTCCATGCTTCCAAAAACTCCGTTCAATCAACTCTTTCAAACAAATTCCAGCTTTTTCCAAACTTTGTAGGTCTTCGAGGGCAACGTTGATTCTTGCTCGGTGAAGCATTCCTACCTGGATAGGGCCATCTACACAAGGTACATCAAGATTCACATCTCAAAGTTCCACAAACATCCGAGTTTGAGGGCCGAGTTTGTGGGATGCCAAGGCAAGTTATAGCGATCCTTTAATACGTTTCGTTGATAACCTCAAATTATAAAACTATTTTTAGAAAGAAAATTTATAATGCTGTAAAGCGTGAAACATTGAAGTCAGCCATGATTTTAAATTTGTTCACTGGCAGAATTATTTTGTGTGGATGTTTAGTTTCGATTAAACTAATTGTTTGTAATCACCAAGTAATTAATTACTTCTAGTTTGCAACACACCAGTGGGCATGCCACCGTCGGGCAGAATACTGGCTTCCTCGGAGAGACCAAACACCGACCACGACACCTGCCAGGCCCACCACGGCTACCTCCTCACCAACAAAGCCTGGTGTCCTAAGAGAAATAATGGTTCATGCTTTTCGATTAAAAATTCAATTCAACGTCTTTATTTGCCTTTAAGTATAATTTTTGAATTGCTCCAAAATTAATCCCAAAATATTGATCATCACGATTCGCATCGAATCATCGAGTTTTATTGTGCGCCATTGGTTCTTTAGCCAAGCAGTGGTTACAGTACGACATTGGACCCCCATCGTTGGTGACAGCCCTCGTGACCATGGGTAGAGGCGAGGAAGGGAGGCAGCACTGGGTGACTAAGTACACCCTTTCGCTCAGCAACGACTCCATCCGGTGGCAAACCTACAAGAATCCCGTCAACAACCAGGAGCCGATGGTGAGTCGTTAGTTCCAGGTTCCAGTCACTCAGTTTATTGCAGCATTGGATTTACTTTAAACAGATTTTCACTGGAAACCAAAACAGGAACTCAGAGCACACTAACTACCTCGACCATGCAGTGGTTGCCAGATACTTCAGGTTTCATCCTGTTGACTGGCACAGAGGCATCGCTATGAGAGTCGGACTATTGGGTTGTCCGTACGAAGGTTCGTCTTGGATCTTGTTATACTTAATTTGTGCGAATTAGTAAACTGCAATTTAAAAACACAGTTATTAGAATGTTAATGTTTCGTTTGTAGGCGCATGTCCGGAAGGTTTTATGAGGATTAATGAAGATACTCCGTGTGGTCAGTTTGTCAAACGAATTTCGACAATCATTAATCAATAATCGATTGTCCATAACCTGTAAATACACCGGAATTACGTGCTAAACATTTTTTTGAACAGTCGAGAACTTGGCTTACAAGAAGAACTTGTGGGTGAGTAGTAGAGACATTCAGCGCAAGAGGCACGTCAGACACCAGTGGGCGAAGGCCGTACCCCTCATGCCAGCCTCTCCCATCATCCTTGGACATTCGGACAGAAACTCCAGCGAGGATAACTCCACTTCCACGAGCGTTTCGTCTTGCGTTATGCTGGAAAACTACGAAGTCACACGACCGATTTGGTTGGTGGACTTGAAAAGAAAGGCTACTGTTTCTGGTGTCATCATAAAGACTCCTATGAGTGTAGCTAGAAACAAGGGTTGGTCGAATCACTCGTTGAAAAGTGACTGTAAATAACATGCAAATGAATATAATTTAAAAAAAATGGATGTAAATACAGATTATCATATTCGTGTCTTTTATCTTTGAAAAAATTTGAGGAATACAGAATAATTAAAACTTGTAGGAAAGTGGCTTCCGCTTACCGTATCTGTTGGCATTAAAGCATTTTTATTAAACGATCGATTGGTGGAGCTCACTAAATTTCGACCTTTACTCAACATAGCTACAAATCTGTCATATACAAATAGAAAATCGTTGTAAATCGATTTACTTAAAATATAAATGTTAATAAATTAATTTTAAATATAATTTCATTTCAGAGGAAGAAATGGAGTACAGGGTTTATATGCACGATCTGGATAAACTCGTCATTTATCTGGACGATCACAACTCGAAAGGTCAAATTTCCACGCCGGAGGTTATCTGCGGTGTCGTAAAGTCAACAAACGACGCCCTATTTAAGCCAAAAATCCACGTGACTTGCAGCAAGCCAATTAGAGCTCGATACGTGTACGTCGAAGCGTGGGGTCTTGAAAACAGGGATGGGCGACTTTTTACTGCCACTTTATGCGACGTCGAAATATACGAATGAAAATATGTCTCGTTTTTTTGTGCTAACTTGGCATTATCGATGTTGTTGTTAAATTTATTATTGTCGTTATTATTTAAAGAAATTTGAAGAGGAAAGTCGACGTTTAAAAATTTTTCTAAATTAGAAAGGCCTCGAATCCATGTTGACATTTGTTTTTAGAATTTGATTTACCCGTCCTTTCGGATCAATTGATCAATTTTGGAAGCTGGAAACCGAACTTTTTGACTACCACCATCGTCTCCAAAATCGCACCTGTCCATTGGACACCAGGGAATGGTTGGAGAACCACTCTTGCGCGTTGATCTGAGTTTTCATTTGTTTTTCCAGGGATGTGTTTGTAACTTTTGCGTGTATTTTTATGTTCATTTTTTTTGCAGCAGCTGCTTTCGTCTTAAAGTTTTAAATGTGCATTTCCAGAATTTTAATAAATTCGCAAGTAGTTCTCAGTATTTTTAAAATTAATTTTTCAATTTTGGAACTAGGTGGCGCGAATTATTGGAGTCGTGAAACTAATCAAAGCAGGTAAGGGATTTACGCCATAGTCCCATAAAGGTGTATATTCAGTTATCGGGTAATTATTAAATTATCAGATAACTTGATAATACAAGGAAATTTCAAGAAATGACTCGCATGATGATTGTGAAGCTCAACAAGTTAACCAATATTTGGATATTGATCCCTTCAAGTTGCAATAGCCAGAGTTCAGAGAAGCAGAATATTTGCCTCGTAGGAGATAAGCTGTTCATCAAATCGTGGTCTATTAATGGCTGAAATATAATGATAGAGATTTTTGGGCTGATGCTGATAAAGTCAGATAAGTCGCAATTGTAAAATCTCTCAGCGTAACTCTGCAAACGTAACGATTAGTAAACGCATTAATAATGTAATGAAATGATAATTTCAAATATCCAACAAATACGTAATCGAAATGATAACGTGACAAAAAGGTCTTTTTGACGAGAACAACCGATCGGTCGTCTCAACATTTCAATCACTGTCCCGTATCAACCACGGCATCCACATGACTAATAATTTCATTTGGACGCGAATCGGTAGTGGAAATTGTCTGCAAAATTAGAAAGTAATGTTAAATCCATGAATTGATAGGGAACGAGATGAACATTTTAAACATTTCTTAGGGACTTATATGGATGGTAAACTAAAACGAATTCACATAGTGTAATAATAAGATAAATATTTTAATTAGTAATAAAGTAATTATGTTATTAATATACTACTAAAGCACATTCCTATAAAAAAATTATGTTAAAATTCTAGATTTATTTAAATTTTATCATATTTATTTATTTGCTCAAATTATGAAGTTTTAAGAAAGCGATGTCTAATGATTATCATTATTATCATCATCACTGTTTTCACATAAACACTCGTAAATTCAAACCTTCTGCTTGAATGTTCCTATCATTCTAAATCTTTTAGAAACGAAAAATGTAAAATAATGTAAGGATGCTGCCCCCCCGGCCCGGGAGTATCAGGATTCAGGGCCTAGGGGACCAATGCTCTGAAGATCCCTGCCAGAGAGCTTTGCCAAGAGTTCCAAATAATAAGATTCTCCGGTTTTTTTTAAGTTTGTGGATATTAATCCAAAATTAAATATAAAACAAATAATCCAGTATTAAATGACAATTTATTCAATATTATCTTAATGCTCGAAAAATGACAAAGGGAAATATTTTGAAAGCATTCAACTATATACAAATAATATTTGTTTACTGATAATATTAGCTGCATCAACATCTCTCAATGCTAGATATGTTTTCAACAAGTAATGTATATAATATAATATAATATAATATAATATAATATAATATAATATAATATAATATAATATAATATAATATAATATAATATAATATAATATAATAATAATATAATATAATATAATATAATATAATATAATAATATAATATAATATAATATAATATAATATAATATAATATAATATAATATAATATAATATAATATAATATAATATAATATAATATAATATAATATAATATAATATAATATAAATGATTTATTAACTATTTATTAGATCTGAAACACCTAATATAAATCGGTGCATTTCACAGAATATAACAGAATAAAGGAATGCATTGAAAAGTCCAAGCACTGATTTGTTTGAAAGTCAAAATAAACGCTTATATATTAAGTAAATAAAAGAATATCGCTCCTGAAGTATGGAACTTTGGACTCCCAAGAACAGAGGTTTTGCTGAAATGGACGTCAATCTATTGGGCCTGGATCTACATTTGCATTGATGAAGGCGTTTGTTGTTATGTACGATAACTTATTATCATCATTATTATTTTTGTTATTATTATTATTAATTTATTATTTACTCATTACAATAATTTATTCAGTTATTGTCCTTAATGGAATCACACGATAAGTTTGTTTTGTTTTTTTTTACAATCAGATGAACTTTCTTTTGTTCGAACGAAAGTCAATTGAATGAGTGAAACTCCAGGCAAGCAAGCACAAACGTATACAGATATAGAATATACGGATGATTCATGACGTTGCTCTTCAAACAATGGTATTATCTCACGTACAAATCGTGAAAATGCTTCCAAATTTAGCCAAAGTTTTTAGCCAACAAATCGGCCATCAACACTCAATCTCAGAAATAAACTCGTAAAGCTCCTGACTGAACTTTGCTTTATTTTCTCGTCGGGAAGGAACGAAAATGCTGGCAGATGTTGCTGGGTTGCTAGGAGTTGGAGCAGCTGCCTCTGCAGTGAGTTTTTATCTCTTAATACCTTCAGGTAGGTTGTGCACGCACGTTTCGATTGGCCGCGAAACATTCGGTAAAGAATCCGACCTTTTGCGTCTTTGATCAATGGAAGACTGTGATTTTTTTTTCTTCTTTTAGTTTGTTTGTGGTTGGGATGTGATTTTAAAAAACGTTTTCTGCGTTTCTACATCTACTGCTATTCGTTCCAGAGAGGAGAATTCATTTGAATGCTTTCATTGTTACTTTGGCACTACGTGGAGGAATTTAGTTGTTAAGAAAAGTTATGGTGAAGAAATTATTATTGTTGTTTCTGCTGCTCTTCATTGTCGGTAAGCTTCCGTCTTAAATATGATATAATTGAATTTTGATTACAATTTTCATAGCCAATATAAGAAAAATACATTAGCATTATATTGTAATAGCATGTAATTTATTATATTCTAATCAACTCGATAAATGAAGGAAATGTGTGTTAAAACCCAAAGAATTTCTATTGTCTGATAATGAGAATCAGCAAATCGTAATTGTGCTTTCAGGTGTTGTTGTGTTGAGCCAGCAACAAGCAAAGAAGTCTTTCAAACCAGTGTGAGTTTGTTTCGGGTTTCCAGCAAGGATATTGTGCGTCTTCCTACCTTAACTATTATTATTATATTTTATTATTATATTAAAAATAATTTTCAATAACGATCTCTTGATATTGCAAATGGCAATATCATCCTTTTATACATCCAACTCTTCAAAAATTGAAACAGAACTGCAAATGTCAAGACAACAGCGAAACAACTACCGAAAACTGTCGAGACAAAAACAACGAAAGTAGTAAAAAAACTAGAAGCCGATCTCAAGCAGAGTGTAAATGTCGTCAAAAAGAAACTGCAACAAGTCCTCCCTTCGGCCAAGACTCCTCCAAAAGTAACACCAATCAACGAGAAAGTGCCGAAAAAAGCTCCACAAGCGGCCAAACCAGTCGTACAAAAGATCAGCACACCCACACCCCAAGGACAGACAGGAAAAAAGGTCCAACAACAAAAGCCACAAATTGGCAAAAGCCCAACTCTTTCGACCTCAAAGGCACCTCTAAATCCAGCCCTTAAAGCAAGGAATGTCGTACCTGGGGTAAGTTTCGATGGTACTTGTATTTAAAATAAATTAATAGGCTAAAATCATTTTTAAAACAAGAGATTTTAAAGGAAAATGAATCCTAAAGATATTGCATTCTAATAATCAGTGATGAACAATTTCAGAAGATTATAAGTCAAAAGGTCGTGCCAAAGACTGTGCCAAAAATAGATAAAAAATTAGACACAGACGGCGATGGCATACCAGATTATTTGGACGAAGACGATGATAATGATGGCATTCCAGATAGCGAAGACGACGACGATGATGGTGATGGTATACCTGATTACCAGGAAGTAGATACAGATGGAGACGGAATTCCTGACTACCTGGATGACGACGACGACAACGATGGCATTCCAGATAGCGAAGACGATGACGATGATGGCGATGGCATACCGGATCATCTGGAAAAAGATACAGACGGAGATGGCATACCTGACTACCTGGATGACGATGACGACAACGATGGCATTCCAGATAGCGAAGATGACGACGACGATGGCGATGGTATACCAGATTCTCAAGAAATTGACACGGATGGTGATGGCATTCCGGATTATTTAGACGACGACGATGACAATGATGGAATACCAGACAGTGAAGATGACGACGACGACGGAGATGGCATCCCCGACCACCTGGAGCTGGATACTGATGGAGATGGAATCCCAGACTACCTTGACGACGATGATGATAATGATGGCATTCCGGATTCCGAAGATGACGACGACGACGGCGATGGAATTCCGGACGTTCATGAAGTTGACACAGATGGTGATGGCATACCGGACTACCTGGATGACGATGATGATAATGATGGCATTCCAGATAGTGAAGATGACGACGATGATGGCGACGGTATTCCTGATAGCGAAGAACTTGATACCGATGGTGACGGAATCCCCGATGACGTCGATGACGATGATGATAATGATGGCATCCCCGATTACCTTGATGATGATGATGACGGTAACGGTATTCCAGACGAACTGGAGAAAGACACGGATGGTGATGGTGTACCCGACTACCTTGATGATGACGATGACAATGACGGCATACCAGACACTGAAGACGACGACGATGATGGCGACGGTATACCTGATTCTCAAGAAGTAGACACAGATGGAGATGGAATACCTGACTATCTGGACGACGACGACGACAACGATGGCATTCCAGATTCCGAAGACGATGACGACGATGGCGACGGAATTCCAGACATCGAAGAAATCGACACAGACGGAGATGGAATACCCGACTACCTGGACGACGATGATGATAATGATGGAATACCTGACCACCTGGACAAAGACAAAGATGGGGACGGAATTCCAGATTTTCTGCAGAAAGACTCAGACAACGATGGCATTCCAGATTACTTAGATACCGATGATGATAATGATGGCATACCTGATTGGTTGGACGATGATGATGACGGAGATGGCATACCTGACGATCACGAAGACACAGATGGTGACGGAATACCCGATTACCTGGATGAGGATGACGACAATGATGGTATTCCTGACAGTGAAGACGATGATGCCAACGGAAATGGAATTCCAGACGCTTTAGAAAAGGACACAGACGGAGATGGAATACCGGACCATTTGGACGACGATGATGATAATGATGGAATTCCTGATAGTGAAGATGACGACGACGATGGTGATGGCATCCCTGATATAGAGCAAATCGATTCAGACAAAGATGGGATACCAGATTATCTTGATGACGATGATGATAATGATGGCATTCCAGATGACGAAGACGACGACGATGATGGCGATGGCATACCTGATCACTTGGAATTAGATACAGATGGAGACGGAATACCTGACTACCTGGATGACGATGACGACAACGATGGCATTCCAGATAGTGAAGATGACGACGATGATGGCGATGGTATACCAGATTCTCAAGAAATTGACACGGATGGTGATGGCATTCCGGATTATTTAGACGACGACGATGACAATGACGGAATACCAGACAGTGAAGATGATGACGACGACGGCGATGGAATTCCGGACATTCATGAAGTTGACACAGATGGTGATGGCATACCGGACTACCTGGATGACGATGATGATAATGATGGCATTCCAGATAGTGAAGATGACGACGATGATGGCGACGGTATTCCTGACAGCGAAGAACTTGACACCGATGGTGACGGAATCCCCGATGACGTCGATGACGATGATGATAATGATGGCATCCCCGATTACCTTGATGATGATGATGACGGTAACGGTATTCCAGACGAACTGGAGAAAGACACGGATGGTGATGGTGTACCCGACTACCTTGATGACGATGATGACAACGACGGCATACCGGATAGTGAAGACGATGACGACGATGGCGACGGTATACCTGATTCTCAAGAAGTTGATACAGACGGAGATGGAATACCAGATTACCTCGATGACGATGATGATAATGACGGAATACCTGACAGTGAAGACGACGATGATGATGGTAATGGCATACCTGATCATTTGGAGGTTGATACAGATGGAGACGGTGTCCCAGATTATCTCGACGACGATGATGATAATGATGGAATACCAGACAGTGAAGATGATGACGACGATGGCGATGGAATACCCGACGATGAAGAGGATTTAGACGGTGACGGCATTCCTGACAATCAGGATAATGATAATAACAACGATGGAATTCCGGACTACAAACAGGTGGATACAGATGGTGATGGAGTGCCCGATTATCTGGACAACGACGACGACAACGACGGGGTTGACGATGATGAAGATGAAGACGATGATGGTAATGGAGTGCCTGACGATCTAGAGAAGGACACGGATGGCGACGGAATACCTGATCACCTAGATGATGACGATGACAACGACGGAATACCCGACAGCCTCGATGACGACAAAGATGGAGATGGGGTAACCGACGATAGCGACGGAGATGGCATACCGGATAATATCGATCCCGACTACATCCAGAACGATCCTTCCAACGACTACTCCAGCACGACCGGCTACAAGCGATTCGACATGCTGGATGAGGACGCTGAATGGTTCTCGACCAGAGATTCAGACGGCGATGGAATACCAGACTACTTGGACGATGACGACGACAACGATGGTATTCCAGACAGACTGGACACCGATTCCGACGGCGATGGAGTTGCCGACGAAGATGACCCCAACTACGCCAAGAAATTTCTGAAAACGGTCGGAAAGTCAAAGTATAAAGCTGCCGAAAGCCACGAAGATCTCGACCTTTGGGATTTCATGACATCTTGGTACTATGACAACCAGCCGACCCAAGAACCCACAGAGTCAGACGTCAAGGAAACAGAAGAGAAGGAAGAAGGTAGCTGGTGGCAAGTCACCAAATTCGCCTCAGACTGGCTCAACAAGCCTAAGACGAAAGAAGAGGCAACGAGGGATTAGTCTGTGATTTCGTTTTTTTTTCTAAAAACCCTCCAATTTCGTACATTTTATACCCTCACTGTGTGTGTAAAAATTTTTACTATCAATAAATACTCAATTTTGTCTGAAGCATTCTTTTTTTATATAATTGAAACAAATGCTACAGAAACAGATGCTACTAACGCATTTGATCTCCCAATAAATCAAACTAGAAATCAGAAATAATAAGCCAGACCATGTCTATAAATAACTGGATACTAAAAAGATAAAACACCGTCCTTTGTCCGATAAATTTCCAAGCCAACTTAAATTCATATTTTAACCACAACTTGCAACTCCTTAGCCATCACTTGGAACTTTTCCACCGCCTCCATCCATATTAAGACGTTCGGAGAGGCTAAGTCCACATCGAGACTGTGACCAGGGTTCCACTTTTGATTCAATGACACCGCTAGGTTGGATAAAGGCATAATCTTAAATAATTTTTTCGAGTTCTTTGAAGTTTTTTTTTGTTAAAAAACAAACAACAAAAACAAAATTTGCAAGCTCCAAAGATTCCAGAATGCGCACTGACTATTTTTTTAGTAATCGCTTGCATTGCTCCAAGAATAACCAGACATTTTGAACTTTTAACGCTAATTACAACCCATTATAGATTCCCTTTGAACTCCCTACATATCCAAAAAATAACCCTTTAAGATGGTATGGTATCTATTGATATATATGTACATATATAAACACCTCTTTCTCGAGATTATTTCGCAAAACATTTAAGCAAACAAAATTTACTGGCTTCCAGAGGCCAGTCCACAGCTCGTGGCCATTTTTCGAAACCACGTCCATACTCCGAAACCCACCTAATTATCTTGCATCTGAACTCTGATTAAAGGACCAAGCTGCGAATTAGTTGTAAATCAATGCGAACCTTTATGTAAACGCTTTAACCTTAGCATTAACCTAGCTTTATTAGCCTTTCCAAGATAAAACATAACTTGAAATGCGAATGCAGCAAAATCAACGGATAAGAACAGCCCAGTTAATTAAAAGAACCAACATACTCGACCAGAACAACAACAATGCAACAACAACAACAACAACTCATCCTCCGTTGCACCACAACAAATGGCGTCCGTTGCTGCCGCCTACATCTGCGATTGGTTCGTTTGAATTCTAAGACAATTCGTCCGAAATTGTTCAGAAATATTTTAGACTTTTATTATTTACATAAAAACAAAATTGCTCTTCCTAACGAAATTGCAAGCACCCATAAATCTTAGTTTTAAAATTTTTCAGACAAAAAATGGCGATAAACATTTTTTCTATAAATTTTCGTGGTTTTTGCAGAGGCGGAAGAAACTCGACTATTAAATATCTCCTTTTAACAAATAAAGAGGTCTTAATTACGTACCAAATGAAATAAAATAATAAAGTCACACGATCCAATTCATAATTGGGTCGGTTCGGTTGAATAAAATCAAGTCGTGTGAGGCGACACTCTCTAAGACTTATTGCTGTCCATCCAGTTGCTGATAGGACACGTCACTTGGAAGCTTGGCTGGGTAAGAAAATATGTTTACCAAACATTCTTTTACTCATTGGAATGCTCAGAAAATACAATTAAACTTAATTCTGTTAACTAATGAAAATCTTTCAGACCTGATAAATTTGTTTTCTGCAATGTCAATTGTTATGGAGTCGTTGAAGTTCTTTTTAGCTTTGCTTTAGATCGAGAGATTTTTTTATATTTTATTTCGATTTATTTAAAAACCAAAAAAATTTAAATAAGCCTTTTCCGATCCGTCGACTGATGGCGCTGACATGTTGATTGAGTTTAGCAGGATGTCACGTTGGAGAAGATCCGAGAATGACTTTATTTATTATTTCACTCCTCAGTCACAACTTCTGCAGTTGTCTTTCTGAAGTTATTTACAAAAGTCGGTGACAAAATTCCATGTCATCAGGAAATCGTGATATCTCGTTAGGGCCAGAATTATGGCCGGAAGGAAATGCACACTGGAGTTCATTCTATTTCAGAAAGAGGTGTTGAAATTCATTAGAACATGCAATCTGTAGTTGAAAATAGCGAGGTAGAAAATATTTTTAAAACTATTTTTATTTTTAAACCAGTCGTTTGAGGGAACGTCTGGGATGAAAGGTCTGAGTTCATTAGAACTATCATTAGAAGTGTGTCATGAAATAATCAATCTTTTCACGATGAGTTTCTTACGTGTCATCGGTTGCATCACGAATGCACCTATTAACTTATACTATCTTTCCAAGAATATAACAAGTCTATTTTGACGAAATTAAATAATAAATAGACGCAAAAGGAATAAATTTAAAAATAAAAACCACTCCACTTTGGGGGTGGAGTGGGGAGTGGGGAAATAAACACACCAACAATCACCCCCATAAGCTCCTCCCAATACGTATCCATCACCGAATGACAAATTACCCCTGGCGCATGATGCGAATCATTTTTAGCGCAGCCATTAAGACCAGGAATAAAAAAAAATAAAATAAAACGAAAATATAAAAAAAATATATATAATCGAAAAGGAATAATTTCCTTTTCACAGATATTCTCTCATTTCTTGTTTCTAGGAGATCAGCAAATAAAATTTGGAACATGGCAATTTCAGTGCTATTCAATAAGTGCTGATCCAAATGTTGCCAAAAAAAAAGGTTAATAGGATTTTTTTCCCTGCAAATTCAGCAAAATAAACTTTGAAAAACCCTTCGAGATGTAAAAAGAAATGTCTAATAAATGAAATTCATTTATTGAGGCTTAAAGTGCTCACGTTTATTTGTAAAAAAGAAAACTCTTTGATAAATTGCTTCATTATTATACCGAGCTTCCCTTCTTCCGGAGAAAAAAAACTTCTATTTATTGAAAATAATAATAAAAAATAAATAAATAAATATGAAAATATCGTCTGCTCTTGAAGCATCCCCAGAGATGAGTGAAAGCCATAAATTGGATTGATTTCAGTTTCAATTTTAACGGCAGATTTCCGATTCGAATTTCCGGAGTTGAAAACCGAAAGTTCTTTTTCGATTGGCGGTTTCAAGATATTCAAGTGTATTCATACGTATGCAGGTGTATTCATACGTATTCAAGTGTATTCATACGTATTCAGGTGTATTCATACGTATTCAAGTGTATTCATACGTATGCAGGTGTATTCATACGTATTCAAGTGTATTCATACGTATTCAGGTGTATTCATACGTATTCAAGCGTATTCATACGTATTCAGGTGTATTCATACGCAGGCCTGTGTACTGTGTTTCCGTTTTCCATCAAAGTTTGCTCCAAGATTTCTTGCAGAAATTGGAATTTTGCTAAGAATAGAAATTATGAATCGATCGATTTTTGAGACATAGATAATATTGACAACAATTAAATTAATAGCAAAATAATGACTTTATTATGAAAAAATAATTAACATTATTATTGTTATTAACAATATCACATAATAACGTTAATTAAAATAATATTAATAACTATAATATTATTGAAAATCAAAAGGCGTAAAAATATGGCAGCATTGAAACAAGAATTGAAACTTAAAATCCATGCAACTTTCGACGATTTATGATTGGAAAAATCAGATCAAATTGACCTCCATTCCAGAACTTCGTGGCCCAATTACATGATTGGTTATAGTTAGATTATGACCCGATTATCGATGCATTGATAGGTCAGATGATAACCTAATTATCGAATCATTAACAGGTCATAATATGACCCAATTATAGAATCATTAATTGGTCAGATTGTGCTTCATTTATTTACTACTCCTTAAAAAGGCATTATAGTCCAAAGTGGGGAACAATTTATCGTCCACGTGATCAACTGGGTTAATTGGCCTCTCAGGGGAAGTGCATCATTGGATTCTCACTTTAAAATTATTGGCGCATCCTGACGTCATAATAATAAAAAATAATAACAATAAAATAATAATAATAATAATAATAATAATAATAATAATAATAATAATAATAATAATAATAATAATAATAATAATAATAATAATAATAATAATAATAATAATAATAATAACAACAATAACAATGAATATAATTGCTTCTGAAAGTATCCTGTAATTAAAATCCAATTTATTTATAATAGCGAGGACACCTTGCTTTATTGTCAAATATGACGTTAGTTAAAGAACCATTAAGTGAAATTTGATGATTACAACGAGAGTTAATGGCCAATTTTGTATATAAAATAGTAATTATACTTTTATTTACAGCGACACCTACCGTGGGTTAATCATCGACCAAGTATTTCTCGAGCGATAATGGAGACCCTCGAAATCAAATTTTGTCGAGCCTTGATTTATAACGGCCCCGGTTGAAACTCAAGTTGATATTGTCTTCGGACTTCCCGGGATATTTTCCTAGTCTTAAGATTTACATCCAACTACTTCTGACCCTCCGTCTTCCAATTTTTCCAGCTTCGGATGGAAATAACCTCCGTAATGGCATGTTTTCCAGGCAAGCACGGACGTGGCTTGATTTAAAGGAGTACAAAATGAGAACGAAAGTCCGATTCTTATCTGCTCTCAAGTTTCTGCTTCCTCCGGTTGATTGATTCGGGCCGCAGAGGTTGAAATTACAAACCATTCGTCATGCAATCACTCAGTCGCTCAATCATTCAATCGTGCGACGACTCAATCAACTCCAAGTTCTTCGTACTAGAAGCCACCGGACGATAAAACATTCGAAAGTACGAAAATGAAGTTCAACTTTTGCTCGTGACCTTGTGACCTTCATAAATTTGTCGTTCCATTACCCCGAAGGGGAGTCTCACAACTGCGCAGATATTTTCTCGTCTGAAGACAACAACAAAAAACTGGAAAACAAAAAAAATTTTGAGTGGAAAAATTCAAAGTTAAAATCAAAAAAAAAGAATCAAAATCGATTTTTTTTTATCTCCTCTGAAGATGTCACCAGTGCTGTTCCGACGTCACGTGCTCTTATCTTTCCACTGACTGTGCCAAAGGAAGTGGCAGATATTACGATGATGAAGATGAACAGTTTGAACGTGGTTATGATTATGATGATTATGATGCTGTTGACAATGATGATGATATTGCTGCTGCTGGTGATGATGACGACGACGATGATGATGATGATGGTGGTGGCTACGATGATAATAAAAGTTATTCACCCTTAAGTCGTGAACATTTTGTAAATCATATTTACTAATGTTTATTATTAATATTATATGCATAAATATATACCATAATATTATTATAGAAAAAAAAAGATCTATTATAGAAAGTAAACGTCATCATGAAATATAATTAAAAATGTCACAAGCAAGAACCACGCACGCATTTGAAGCATTAATTTCAAAAAGCTTCTTTTAACAAAATACATGATGGCAGGAGAATTGAACAAGCGGATGGATGGATGGATGGACGGACGGACGGACGGATGGACGGATAGATGGATGGATGGAATGACGGATGAACGGACGGATGGATGGATGGATGCATGGGTGGATCGATGGATGGAACGAAGAGTAAGAAATGAAGGGATTCATAAGTGGAAGTGGTTCGGATTCACCACGGAAGTGGAATGTTCCCCTTCACGACGATCAATCGATCCATTTCAATGTTTAGCTTCCACCTATTCAGGCATTTCCTTCTTTCCGTGTGCACCGTCATCATCGTCGTCATCGTCATCATCATATTAATCATCACGGTGTCGTCGTCATTGTAGTCGTTTGTAGTTTTAGGTGGTCGAACCTCATCATCGCTCACTCGATTGATGTTGTTGTTTGCAATCAACTCGAAGCAAAAATCGTTCCACGTCTCGAGCCTCGAATACTTCTCCTCTCTGATGTCGTCGTCGTCGTTGTTGTTGTTGTTGCTGTTGTTTCTGTTGCAGCTGTTGTTGCTGTTGTCGTTGTTTTTTTCCTTGGACAGCGTGACTTGAATGCTGAGCTCCGCTCATTTAAATTTCTCATTTCAAATTCCCACGAGTGAGGCAGCAGCCAATCGTTTATCGCGAAAACGGGTCACTGTTTCTGTGCCGGAAGTGGTGTCTTTAAAATGGTTCAATCTGCACACGGGCGGATGGGTGGCCATGATTCATGTCGGTGGAAAGTTGGGGCACTACTACTTAAGGTAATATCTACTTCCACTTATCTGATGATGATGATCATCATCATCATAATCAATAACATCATTTATCATCCACAACAGCACACCAGCACAACTATCGGATATTACCGACACAATCATAACAATTTAACTTTGAACAATAATCTTTATCATCTGAACAAAGGGTGACCGGAAATCACGCGGCACGTTTAATTAACAGAAATTCGCGCCGAATTTTCTTATCAACGAGTGTCAAGCTTTGGAGATCCATCGATGTGATTGGTCGGCTGTTGATAAAGTGCCAGTCCAATCAACAGACAAGAGAAATGCAATTCAATGTTGCCCGTCTTCATTATGTCTTCGACACCCCACACTGTGCTTTAATCTCTCAATTTGACTCTTGCCTGGTCGTCGTCATCATCGTCATCATCGTCATCATCATCATCATCATTGCCGCCGTCATCGTCGTCGTCATAATCAGCAGTTGCAGTAGCGTAGCCATAACATTCATGTCTCATCAACCTTGCCACAGACAAAGATCACTATCATCGCAGTCATCATCATCGTCGTCGTCATCATGATATTATTCATCCCGTCGTCATGGAAATCTCCACGTGATGTTAATCATTCGAGACCACCCCTCATAATCGATTGTGCCACCTCACCGGGGATTGATCAATCAAGCGGAACGTAATCATCGTGAACGATTTTAAATCACGTGACTCACTTTATTGATGACGTCTTTTATTATTTATCATTTATCATATAATAGACGCGAAATTGCATCCAGGAATTTCGAAGCGAAGTAATAAAATTCATTATTTTCGGATATTTTTTTAAAAAATCAACTTCAATTTTCTGCTTTTTACTCTCGAACATCATCCGATACACCATCGAGTAGTGAATATGACGACCGCCCATGAATACGAGGACCACCCACGAGTACGACGACCACCCACGAATACGACGCTTGCACGTGGATGGTTTGCAATTGAAATATTTCACTTGATGCTCTTTGAAGACTCCTTCACGAGAGACTTGGTGCATGAATTAATTATGATAAATTATTATTATTATTATTATTATTATTATTATTATTATTATTATAATTTGGATCTAAAATTTATAAACATCATTGGAATTTAATTGAAAGCATTTTACAGCCAGCCATTAAATTATGAGAGATGTTAAAATAATTTACAATTACCGATGAATAATATTAATGAATAATTATTATTATTATTATTATTGTTGTTGAGGTTCTATTGTTCACCACTTAGTAGACTAACAATAGCAGAATAATAATAATAATAACAACAACAACAATAAAGACTTAATTAATGAACGCAAAGTTACAACATCCGGTCCAATCGGACGAATCACGTGATTCCATTGTTGTGACGTCACGGACGGCAGCACTAAATCCTCGTAGAATTTCAGGCAGGAATACAAAGAGATTAATTGAACGCACCATAAACATCCGTGCAACTTCACTTCAAAGAGGGCGTGGCGAATATTCGCGACCTTTGACCCCGCCTCTTGATTGGCAGTTGAGAGGAAATGACGTCACCTGGGTTCACTCACGGCCTTCAACCACAAATATTATTCAGGACGTCATGTCTGACGTGGCTGGAATCGATTTTCGACGTTTTTAAATTCAATTTTTAACTATTTTATTTTTAAATATCCAATAATTTTTGTAAAACTGAAATTCTATTGAAAACGTCATCCTATCCTTTCCTGGGTCATTCAGGAAAAAATATCCCATCTCATGAAAATCCCAAATCCCAGAATAATAATAATAATAATAATAATAATAATAATAATAATAATAATAATAATAATAATGTTCTTTATAATTATTGGCAATATCGTGCCACCAGCGTTTAGCTACATCTTCAATATTATACTTCATTGGGACAAAATTGAGCAAATTTATTCATGACGTCTGCTCTCCATGGAAACGAAAACATTTCCAATACGATGATGACGACGACGACGACGATGATGATGGTGACGACGACGATGATGATGGTGATGACGACGATGATGATGGTGATGACGACGGTGATGGTGAAAGGAATGAAGTAAGAAAAAAAATCCCAGGCATTAATATTTGTCCAAAATGCTGGAGATTCCACTTCCACTTCCGGTTGAAATTCATCTTTCCAAGGTCAGCGGCGTTCGTCTTAATCCGATAATTGTGTGACTGATTGAATCCTCGACTACCAAAAAAATCCTTCCACTCAAGGGAAGGGGTTATGATGATGATGATGGGTATGATGATGATGATGATGATGATGGTTATGATTATGATGATGATCAAGATGATAACGACTACGATGACGCCGATGAGTGATCAACAAACACCTCGTGTGCAACTTTCTTTCTTGTCTGAAATTCCAAAGTTTATTTTTAGGTCGCCGCGTTAGCAGTTTCGACTTCGAACCTCAAGAAAAATGATGTTTTGTTTTTGCTTCGAAAAGAAATAAAATAATAAAACAATTATTTTCTATTTTTTTTTTTGCAAGTTTTAATTTTCTGAGCGAAAATGTGTTTGTTTAATTTTTGTGTTTTTATTTCTTTGAACGAGGGAATTTAAGCATTTAAAAGGCTTTTTTTTTGACCGGAAATGAGAGAGCGAAGGACAGGAGAAGAATGAATGAAGCAAATAATTGGACATCATCACCCATCGCTGTTTGTTCGTGCATGCTGACCAATTTTTATTGCTTGTTTTAAATTTTATTTTATTTATTTTATTTGTTATTTATTCGTTTAGGCAGCATATTATTGAAGGAAAACATAATAATAACGTATAAATTGAAAATTTATGGGGATAGTTTCAGAAGTAACAATAATAATAATAATAATAATAATAATAATAACAAATAATAATAATAATTATTATTATTATTATTAATAACAATGAATGAATGAAGGAGCAAATGATGAAAGAAATAATGGCCATGTTTTCCTCTCCTCAGAAAAGCTTGAATGAAAGTCATTGCCGTGCAATCGATGAATTGCCAGAAAAATGGCTTCGAATTCTCAACGTACGTACGTAAAGTTTTTATTGATTACTTGCTTCTGCAACAGAAATTTTGTTCATCTCTTCTCCTATCCCACCCCTACCCCCACCTCCCATTTATCGCTCTTTGTTTTCGATTAAACGAGAAATATATTTTAATATGTTAATGATTGAAATTAAAATGGTAAAGATATTTTTAAGGATCCATTTTTAGTTTTATTCTATTTTCTAATTAAATTCTTAATTTAATCGCTTAAATAGAATATCATTAAAATCGAATGAAAGACGTACGTAGAATATACAAATATATAAAATAATTATACAATTATTAAAATATTAATATAAATAATAATAAAATTAATAGAAAATTTGATTAAATCTGAATTACCAAGCATGTTCTTCGTTTAACTGCTTTTTATATTTCAGAAACAACATTATCTTCCATTTTAATTGCTTTTTACGATCAACTCGAATGACAGACGCGGCCATAAAACATTCTCCTCCTCTGAAACTCTCCATCCATCAGAGCGACTCCTCCCACCATCAAGATGGCGTCGTATTTGAAATCTCCTACGTGTCCAAGAAGTAATAAGACATCACTCCACCCTGGGTGTCTGCTTTACCTCGACAGGGTGGACCTACCCACCCTACGCCGCATTTTTGGGGAGCGATGCTGGACGAGTGGCAGGCAGAAACGAACGAACGTACGTACGGAGGAGGAAACTCAGATCCGGAGATGGGCGAAAATAGAAATTGAACGACCGTCAGAATTGTTTAAAAGTGAAACGAGAAGACAGCCAGCCACGTTGGATGGATGTTCATTTAGAAGTGCACTCAATTAGGCCTGAAATATTGCCGGAATAAGAAGCAAGATTCTGTGGAGAGAGAGTTTAAGACTTCCAGTGTCATCCATCTTTGTCTAAACGTCTTCTTCTTCTGCTTCTCTTTTCCATCTCTTCAATCCCTCCGTCGGATTTTAGAACTGCAGATTCCGCCGAGTTTCGCCGAGATTTCAGATTTCAAATCTTTAAATTCTCGGCTTGGATGAACATTCGCGAGGCGGGCAGTGGAAAGGCCTTAAATCGTCGTTAAGGAAGCAATCATAGGATGCAGAAGGGGGCTTATAATGAGCCCTAATCCTCATCAACAGCTCAGCGTAGGAAATGAATTATTGAAGACATGAGCCGTAACTGCTAATTGTGCCAACAGTCGAACGCCGACGACAGCAAAGCGATCGTTGACGACGACGACGATATTCTTGTTGTTTTCGTTGTTGCTGTCGTCGACGTTGTTGCTGTCGTGTAGCTGTTGCTATCATTATTGTTGTTTTTGTTGTTGCTGCTGTTGTGGTTGTTGTGGTTGTTTTTGTTGTTGTTGTTGTTATTGTACGAGTAAGATGCGAACAAAAGGCGTCTAAAATGCTTGTAAAACCTGCACTAAAAGTTAAAGGTCACATATGAAACCGGAATGCAATTAAAGCAGGAAAAATATAAAACATTAAAATCTCAAATATCCTAAAATTTAGAATTTCATGGAAGGGAATTGAATTTGCACCACGACTCGACCTATCTCTGTGAATTGAGCAAATAATATTTCAAACAACTTTACAAATAATAATATTATCAATTATATTAAACAAATTATAAGTAACATTAAATTATTATTATTATTATTATTATTCAAATAATATTATATTTCGAATAATACGACGTGGTGTGTGGACAGGTGCCTGTAAACTGCGGAACGTTGAAAGGGTTTTCTGTTGTTTTCGTGTTTATTCATGCATTAAAAAGAAGTGCAACACATCGCCTTAACATCACCATGCCATCAACATGCCATCACCATGCCATCACCAGACCATTATCACAATTTCATCATTAGCAGGATCATTATCAGCATCATTATCACAATCCCTATTGTGCCATCGAAAAAGCTGCGTGATATCATCTCTTTCAGTCTATCCATTGTCTCTTTCCGTTAGAAGGTCCATCACCATAATCATCATCCTCCTCTTCATCGTCATCATCGTCGTCATCATCAGCATCGTCATTATCGGAATCATTACCACCACCACCACCACCACCACCACCATCATCATCATCTTCGTAATCGTCATCCTCTTCTTTCTCATCATCTCCAGCGTTTTTATCCAGAATATTTTCCATTGAATTGTTCATAATTCATTCACTCATTCGCATCCTGGCTTTTGTCGAAATTTGAGTTCTATTTACCTCTGCATCGTCGACGTCATCATCATCACCACCATCACTATCCATCATCAGTATCATCATCAGTATCAGTATCAGTATCATCGTCATCGCTGCCACGTGACAGTCATCGTCGTCATCGCAACCATTATCGTTGTCATCGTCACCGCCCATGAGCAAGAAAATGGCTGCTTAAAATATTGAAATACGTTCGCATATAACTTTAAATTAGCAGTAATTTTCTGAAAATTTCCGTCAAATAATTTCAGAATATTCTTTCGATTTTATGCTAAAAATTAATTCATGGCTTTAAAGTCTTAACGCCGTGAGATGTTAAATTATTCAGAATATTATTAAATAAATTTTTTAATAATAAATTTTTAATAAATTGTTTTCCTGTAAATGAGACCAAAAAAATCAGATAAGCACTTTGATTGAATTAAGGAGAATAAATAATTTACATTTAAATACAGAATTTCATCGATATTTTGAGAAAATATTTTCGGGAAAATTCCGAGCCTTATTGGCTTATTTCTTCGATAATTTGTCAATAATAATAGTTGATAAAATTATAATGATGATTATTATAATTTTAATTATAATGATTATTGTTATAATTTCAATCAAGAGAATAAAATAATAATTATAATTATAGTAATCATTAAATATTATTAAATGTCGTATATAAATTTTCTAAATCCCATGTTCGAAAATAATGAATTTCAGCCATTTTTGTTGAGACGTTGCAGATCGATTTGTTTCGTCTTTTAAGGAGTTTCCTGTGTTTTTTAAAGACTTTTTGTATCTTTATTGTTTGTCTCGTTGGATGTATTTGCATGAGTGGATGGAAAAAGGTTATACGTATTATAAAAGGTTTTATAATATATAAAAGATAATAATAATAATAATAATAATAAAAATATTAATAGAAAATATTCGATACTGCCTCTAAAATGCAATTTTGTTCATGACAATGTTTGAAGTGGATCACGTGATCATTTGAAACAACAAGATGGCGTCAGTCGCTTCGCATTGTTGCGGCATTGACATTAAGCATTAATATTTAAAATCATGATCCTCGTCATCATCATCATCACAACCATCAGCATCGTCATCGTCAGCGAAAATATTCAGGCAAATTCCTGAATCGTAAACAAATTAAATACATGAATTGGAATGTGCTGATGATGATGATTATGATGACGCTGATGATGACGACGACGACGACGACGAAGATATTCGTCGGTGACGATGACGACGACGACGATGGCGATGCCGGCACAGCACTCAGTTCCGTCATAAGCGCGAACAAGCAGACGACATGTTCACTTCGACTCGGTTCTCTGAGATTAAAGGTTTGATTAGATTTTGAAAAAAAAGCCGTAAAAGCAATTAAATGTTAAAATATTATCCTAAAGTATTTTACTGATAATCGTTAATAAATAATGAAAATAATAATAATATTAATAATAATAATAACGATTTAAATAATGTTTATTGCAATCATCCTCTCAGTCGAAAATCAATCTATCGCAAAAAGAGATGATTTTTTTCTTGAATAATTTGCTAATTAATCTCATAAATCAGACAAACATTTTAATTGATTTAAAATAAAATTTCATTAAAAATGTTTTCGACAAATTGGTCGGCATCATGGAATCATCGCTCAGCTGATGGCGTCACAAGTTGGTAATAATTTTGAAAATAATTTTAAAAATATAATTCTAAGAATATATTCCGTCTTTAATATTTCCTACGTTTTGATGGCACACAAAATAATGAATTATTTGCAAAATGTGGAAATAATCTTGAGATTCAAAATGTTATTCCACGTTTGTTATTTTTAATTTATGAATATTTGTGCTTGGTGTCCGATCATTTCGATTTTCCAGATTTTGTCATTAATAGAAATTAATCTAATAATTATCCTAATTAATAGGAATTAATCTATTAATGATTTTAATTCGTAAATAATTCACTGAAACGTGCCATAATCGAGCAGCCGTAAGGATCCATTGCTTTTCATTTCCAAGCAAATCATTCCAGGACTTGATTCGCAAAAGTTTCGAATGCCCGAAGAATCTGAAAGGACAGAATTCGATGCTTTTAATTATTTTTCTCATCCTCTGCACGGATGTGACGTCATAAACGAAGATGGAGGAGAGGAGTAATTGAATTGTTTCCGGAGAAAAAAAAGTAATAATAATAAAAATAAAAATAATAATAACAATAAAATAAATTTCGTGGGTGGAAAATTCAAACAATCGAATTTGAAAAGAAATGCAAGACTCCCTTTGGGGCTCAGTTTAATTCTGCCCTAACAAGAATTCCATGGGCCCCTTGGGTGAAACGGGCTTGGACAAAATGAATCTGAATGACTGAACGAATGAATGAACGAACGAACAAAGGAGTGACATTAAGTGAGAGACAAAGAAGGAGTGAAGGAGTGAATGAAAGAGTGAGAGAGAATGAATGAAGGAATGAAATAAGGAGCGAATGAGAGAGTGAGAGAGAATGAATGAAGGAATGAAAGAAGGAGTGAATGAAAGAGTGAGAGTATGAGTGAGGAGATTAGTGCCAAAGCGTTGTCACGTGACATGGTTGCACCTGCGTTCATAGCTCCTCGTTGGCGGGAAAAGGAAAAGTTTTTGACTTTTTGATTCCAAGAAAGTGATCACCATGGTGACGATGGAAACAACATTCGGACGGAAATTTACGGACGTGGATCGAAAGCATTTTTAGAAGATTTTTAGATTTTCATCCACATTTTTTGAACAAATTCGTTTTTATTATTATTTTTCATTTCTTAAATTCAAACCGCTGCAATCTTTTTCTTGTTTCTAGGATGTAACAAGCATTAACATTCGTAGCCACATTTTAATGTTTAACTTATTATCATTATTAATATTGTTATGGCTATTTTTATTATAAATTATTATTATTATTATTATAAATTATTATTATTATTATTATTTCAATTTTCAAGATAATTAATTTCCAGTTAAATTCAGCTCTTTCAATCACTTATAAAAGATCCGTTCTTACCATTGGTCCTCAATTTATTTCCAATTTCTTTATTTTTATTTATTTAAATTTTTATTTTCCACTTTTCCAAACGTCTCCTGGCAAACGGTTTGGCGCGAAAATTTCTGTTTAAAAGCAGACGTGGTCGTCATTTTCGTGTCCATGTTCTCCAAACATTTCCTTGCTTGTGCACGAGCGCAACTACAAGGATGACGATGACGATGACGATGATGATTACGATGATGATTACGACGACGATGATGATGATGATGATGATGACGATGACGATGATGATGACGATGATGATGACGATGATGATGACGACGACGACGACGACGACGATGATGATGACGATGATGATGACGATGACGACGACGATGATGATGACGATGATGTTGATGATGACGATGATGAAGGTGTAGTGCTTAATGACGACCACGATGTCGATGACGTCATGATCATTAATCAAAGCGCAGCACCGCCAGCGTTTTTCCAATCGAGGAATTAACATGAAATATAAATAAACATTTAATTGAAATATCAATCGATTTATTAAAAATAAAGTTTGTAATTGCAGATAATTTATGTAGCGCCGTGTTCTTTTTGTCGTCTGCTTAAGTCGACATTGCGATATGATTTACCAGGAAGGAAGCAAGCAATAAACATCTAATATGGCGTGTAATCAAGTAAAATTCGAAATAAAGCGTCAATATAAAAAGCTGCTCGATATTTTTAATCCTGGATTTATCTTTTAAAATCCATAAAAATAACCAAAAAACATGAAATCAATTTTAAATCATCGTCCATCTTTGGATTCGAGAATGATTGAGAAAATGTTCCTTCATCTCCAAAGTTCTTGGATTGATTCTTCAATCAGTTGATCACCCCTACGGGACTTTGCTTAATTTGAGCTTCATTCACAGACGAAGAAGAACAAGACCTCTCCTTGTATTTTCCTTCCCTCACAACATTTCCAGCAGAACATATTTTTCTTCAATTAAAAGTTAATTTGTTTTAAATAAATCGTTTAAATCACTCCAAACTTTTTTTTGCAGTCTTTTTCTTGCTTGTCAATCGAATCCACTGCAAATGTTTAGGCCAAGATTTCAGTCATTTGCTTCAATTTATAATTTATTTACGAATATTTCCGCCGTGGTTAATTGAAACATTCAGGTATTATTTATCTTAATCAATAAATAATGCCTCAATTCATGATGCGCTCACTTCTTCCGAGTTCAAAATCCACAGCTTTTAAATAATAAATAATTCCGGGCTTGAAAAATTACATATTGATTATGCCCTGCTAATGCAACGTCAGTCGTTGTTGTCGCTGTTGTCGTTGTTGTCGCCGATGTGGTTGCGGTAGTAGCGGCACTGACAGCTGTAGCGTCATAATAATGAGATAGCTTCTTTTCGTGTCTATTTGTTTAGGGCAACTAACAATGCTGATGTATCGAGTCGTTAAAAAAAAATAACAGAGTGCCAGGGGTCGTCAAGTGCATTCGTCAGAGATTGATTGCAAGGGCAGCGGATGAGAAACAAAAGCCTCCCACGAAGACATTCAACTGGTTCATCTGGAGTCGCGTAGGAATTTTGATCTCAAGTCGTTCAACCCGTCCATCCATCATTCATTCATCTATCTGTCCATCCATCCGTCCATCCATCATTCAGGCATTCATTCATCTATCCGTCCATCCATCCGTCCACCCATCCATCCATCCATCCATCCGTCCGTCCGTCCATCTAAAGAACCACCGCCACCACCACCACTTCCTGTGCTGCTTTTAGAAGCCAACATTTGACGACCGATAAACCAACGTTTTACTGCCAGATTGACTTTTAAAATAATTACTCGCATCGTGACATAATAGAAAATAAAATAAAATAATAATAATAACAATAATAATAATAATTTGAAAAAATAACAATATTAATAATTTAAAAAATAATTATTGCATATTTTGGATTTAAAAAGCAAAACCTGTTCTTAAGGACAATTTGCTGAGAATCAACGAACAAAAAACAGCGTTAAGCGAAGCAGACGCCGAGCCGAAAAATACATCAACGAACGAGTCCAAGAAAGCATTTTGTTCAGTGGGCGGGAATTATTTAGCGCTTGCGGTGCCCTTCTCGAGGTTGTAAGCGCTCAATTGTCGACTTGTAACGCCGCCCCGGACTTGCGCCAGGGAAGGATCCGGAAGGAAAAGCGCTCCATCGTTAGTTTCCGACGACAACTTTTCCAGAATTTCCAGGATACACTGGGGATTAAAAACTCCCCAACTCCTCACACCCAACTCACCTGAGGAGCGGATGATCATTCTATTTTATTCGACTCTCAGGTTTATTTCTCCAGGGACCAACGTCGCAGCTTACGACGGTCAAAATGACTGGAAATGACTGGAATGAAGCTGGAAAACGAAAATATTTTCAGATGAAACTGTCGCAAAATTGAACAAAATTCATAAAATAGTGCCATCCTGGGATCCATAAGGGCGCCCTTCAAGATGGAAAGTAATTCCGTTCACGTCGGTGATGATGATGATGACGATGATGACGATGACGACGATGATAAATCACGTGATCACGTATTAAAAAGGCAAGAATAACGCTTCTCGATAAAAATTGACGGCATCTCGATTTCCAGTATCCGGTTGATTAGCAAAGTTTGTAACTTAATAAACTTTACAAACGATTGCAGACGATCATCACGTAACGTTACGTAACATTACGTAACGTACGACTGTAGGTAATCCAATAATAAGCTCTTTACGACTCCATAAATCAATTTCATCAATTAACTTCGTTGGCTCGGGATGAGTTTCGAACCCTCGAGGTTCGAATCTCTCTCTGGAATGTCGAGGGTTTTTTTGTGCAGAGCTGCATCACGTCATCGGATGCTGGCTTTTCAAGTTCATCAAGCAAAAAGCTTGGATTCTTGGATTAATGAACGATGATGATGACTATGACAAAGACGGTGGCTATGATGATGATGACGCCACGATGATGATGATGATGATGAGGATGATGATGAGGATAATTGTCGAAGAAATTCTGATGGGACGTCATGTTTTATTCACTAGTCCGGGGTTGAACGACGCAAAGCATGATTAAAGACAAAACTCCTCGCCCCATCCATCCATCCATCCATCCATCCATCCATCCATCCATCCATCCATCCATCCATCCATCCATCCATCCATCCATCCATCCATCCATCCATCCATCCATCCATCCATCCATCCATCCATCCATCCATCCATCCATCCATCCATCCATCCATCCATCCTCCATCCATCCATCCATCCATCCATCCATCCATCCATCCATCCATCCATCCATCCATCCATCCATCCATCCATCCATTCCATCCATCCATCCATCCATCCATCCATCCATCCATCCATCCATCCATCATCCATCCATCCATCCATCCATCCATCCATCCATCCATCCATCCATCCATCCATCCATCCATCCATCCATCCATCCATCCATCCATCCATCCATCCATCCATCCATCCATCCATCCATCCATCCATCCATCCATCCATCCATCCATCCATCCATCCATCCATCCATCCATCCATCCATCCATCCATCCATCCATCCATCCATCCATCCATCCATCCATCCATCCATCCATCCATCCATCCATCCATCCATCCATCCATCCATCCATCCATCCATCCATCCATCCATCCATCCATCCATCCATCCATCCATCCATCCATCCATCCATCCATCCATCCATCCATCCATCCATCCATCCATCCATCCATCCATCCATCCATCCATCCATCCATCCATCCATCCATCCATCCATCCATCCCAGACATCCATCATCCATCCATCCATCCATCCATCCATCCATCCATCCATCCATCCATCCATCCATCCATCCATCCATCCATCCATCCATCCATCCATCCATCCATCCATCCATCCATCCATCCATCCATCCATCCATCCATCCATCCATCCATCCATCCATCCATCCATCCATCCATCCATCCATCCATTCATCCACCCACCCATCCATCCACCTTTCCTATGATTCCTCTCGCCCAAGGATACCCAGAAAAATTGATTGGGTTCCTTTAATAACGACATTTCAAAGAATGTCAACAAGCACAAACAAACACAAACAAACAAACAAAACAAACACAAACAAACAAATAAAACAAACAAACAAACGCAAACAAAACAGACAAACGGAAAGAAATGAAAATAAAAACGAAACCAAAACCGTCGGTCGGAAACTTTCGGCGAAGATAAAACTTCTTCCGAACGCTGCCTAACAACCTTCCAGCCACCATTTCCAATGAATGGTGACGTCATTCGAGGAGGAACACAAAGCCGGTGTACGATCGCACGTCCCTATGGTGACGTCAGCACAGACAAACGAACCTTCACTCGTACGTAAACAAACAAACATACAAATGCAAACACACACACACACACACACACACACACACACACACACACACACACACACACACACACACACACACACACACACACACACACACACACACACACACACACACACACACACACACACACACACACACACACACACACACACACACACACACACACACACACACACACACACACATGCACACGTGCAGGGTCATCGTTTAACATCGTTGCACTGAAATTGGAATTAGAAAAAGCGGAAGGAGATCCTGAATTGATCACTTGAAACCAGTTCGCCGGTCGGCGCTGATGACGATCCCCACGATGAAGCAAGCACGGAACGTCTGGCAGTTTCCGGCGGGAAGAATTTGGCATTAAAATCGCAGAAGCGAAAGTTAATGCAGGCAGATTAGAGAGAGCGACTCCATGCAGGGCGGAGTTGATTGTCGGGTCGCTGGGGTCAGAGGTCAGCGACCCGAACCGGACCGGTCCGACTGAGGGCTTGGCCTTTGTCTACCCACCCATAACCCGTCCGCTCTCCCTCCTCAGTATAGGATGAAGAATTGAGTACAACCGTATTTTCGTGCGCGAGCGTTGGCTGCTGACCGAACAGTGTGGAATTAATCAGTGTCGGAAGTGCACTTAATTGAGGGTCAATGATGCACGGGACTGCATTGGATCGTCATCGTCATCATCATTATCTTCATCTTCATAGTCGTCATCATCTTCGTCGTCATCATCGTCCACGCAATAAAATAATTATTATTTTTTCCTTTTTATTATAAATATTATTCTGAACTGCCAACGATTTTTGTTTTTAATCCCCCCCTAACGAGCACCTGATGACGTCACAACAAGTGCCCGTCGAACCTCATATCGTAGTTTCAAACAATGATTACAATGTTTAAAAATATTTATCGCTAAATAACGAAAAAACAAAAATAAATACGTAATTATTTTAATCATTATATTAAATAAATTTATTGTTGTTATATTTATTTAATATATTATATTATTATATTTATTATAAATTATATTTTACATAATAAATTTAATTTCATGCCAATTAAGTGGCGTTGAATAAATTTAATAATTATTTTTAATTTGCTTAATTTAGGCAAAAAATTCGCTGGAATTTTTTTTTGATTTCCAATTCCTTTGCGTGGAGACATTCCATCTCAAGTAACTTCCGGTGATGTTTATTTCAATAAGCCACGTGATGAAAAAAAAACATTTAAAATTACCGGATGATGATGATGACGATGATGGTGATGATGACGACGATGACGATGATGATGATGATGGTGATGATGACGATGGTGACATTGACAACGGCTACCTTCAAATAATATTGACGACGGTTTCAACAGATGAGAAATCAACAGGGATCTATCCATCCCTCCATCCGTCCATCCATCCTTCCATCCGTCCATCCATTCTTTTTCTTCCTCCTCCTCCAGCTGAACAACAAACCGGTTGCTTTTTCCTCGGATGTTGTTTCCAGAACGGGGAAAGGATCGTTGAGATGGAATTGTTCCTTTCCAACGGTTGTTTGCTTTGCCATCGAAATACATCGTAGGCTTTGCAATCATCGCGTCTTTTATTCTTGCTTCTTCGATTCATCCTGTCTTGCTAATGGTTTTAAAATGTTTTGAGAAACTGTTACAACAACAGCACGACAACAAAAATAATAACCGGATATAATAACATTGTTGTATGTTGTATGATCATCATAAGATCCGTCAATAAATACTTGCATCGTCATCATCGTTACAATACGTCTACGCAAAACATGACGTCTTGGTTTTTGTGCCACAGAGTGAGGATCGAGGTCATTACTACATAAAGTAACCCATCCACCCAGTCACTCACTCACTCACCCACCCACCCATCCACTCACCCACCCACCCATCCATCCAGCCAAAGCCTCGCCATCTCCTGGCAACCAATTATTTCGATGTCTTCGGGTTTCTTTTCTATTTTTCCAGCAAAAACGAAAAAGAAATGAAGAGTATCAAAGCTTTGGTTACAAAAGAAGTTCCTTTTGTTTGCACTGAACTATCCACACGGGTCTGGTGGTCTTCGTGGGTGGCGATCGTGTGGTGGTCTTCTTTGGTGGTCCTCTTTTTCCTACATGGTGGTCCTCTGCACCGCCCATACGAGCACTAAAGAACATCGCAGACGACGATGTTGTAGTTGAGAGCTAATAACCAGAGCAGGGCGTGATGAATGCCAGGAGAACTTGGGTGATAAACATGCTTGTGGTGCCCAATGAATGCCGTGATTATGATTACGATGATGGTGGTGACGACGATGACGACGACGATGATGATGACGACAGTGATGATGATGATGATGATGACGACGATAGTTGGTGACAAAGATGACTGTAGCGGTGTGACTTCACGTTAAGGCCGACGTAACGGTGATGATGATGATGATGACGATGACGATGATGATGATGATGACGATGATGATGAAGATGATGATGATGACGTAGTGTTGCAGGAAATGGTAATGAAGCAATGATGACGAGTACGACGATGATTTCGGTGGTGTTGGTGATGATGACGATGCTGATGGATTTCACCCACAAAAAGCGCTTCCCTTCGAGGATGTGTAGGCGGAAAGATAAAAGTGAAGAAATATTATCAAGGCGGATGGACTGAAAATTTGGCAAAAGAAATGAATGAATCGAATGAAGGAATGAATGAATGAATGTATGAATGATTGAATGTATGATTGATTGATTGAATGAATGATTGAATGAATGATTGAAAGAATGAATTGAATGAAGGAACGAACGAATGAATGAAGGAATGAAATGCATTAAAACGATTCGTCGACACGCATTTTTTTCTCCCTGCTTAATTAAAATTTAAAAACAATAATTAAAAAAAAAAGAAAAAGAAGAAACGATTCGATTGATTTGGCCCTTTTATATTTTATTCGTGCAAAGAATATTTGAATTTTGGAAGGAAAACAGCTTTTAAATATTTTTAAATATTTTTAACTTTGTGCAGAAAATATTTTCACAGAAAAAAGAGAGAGAGTCTATTTCTAATAACGATTCGTTGCCTCTGAGCTGTTTAAATCTCAAATTGATGTTGATGACGATACTGGAGGTGGTGATGATGACGACGGCGACGGTGTTGGGTAGTTAGTAGGGTGAATGCAATGGGGACCTACATTGGGGGGAAGTTGTTGTGTGTGAATGTGTCGTTGGACGGACCTCTTTTTATCGTTGTTGCTGTTGTTGCATTCTGCCGCCAGATGGCCACTTCACACGGAACCTTTCCACTACTCCTTTCCAGCGACTAATTATCGGCCCGTGAAAGATTTACATCGTCCGAACAAAACGAACAATCAAAATTCTGCTCTTAAAATATTTTCTATCGTCATCCGAGCCTCGTTCCTCTTGTCATTTTGTAGCGCTACATTCGTTTCCTTGTTGCTTCCTGTCATTCTTTGACACCTTGATTCCTTCTTGGCATCACCAGTAATGGCTAATAGAATGACCATTATTAATTTTTTTTATACTTTAGTAAAAACCTCTTTGATTGCTTTGATGTGTTTATATCCTGAGTGCTGGGACATCAATTGCTTCGAAGCATCGGCAAACAATGTCACATAAGTACTACACGTTTGTACATGTTTGTACACATCTGTACACGTTTGTTTGCAGGTAGATGCATCGTCTAATGATTGCATTGTCTGAGCGCACCGGGAAAACCCGAGAGATACAAACCTTGTTTGTATGAAACAAGTGAAACCGATTTTAAAGTCGTGAAGACAACTTGAAAATCCTCGAAGATGTCAGGAGCTCACTGCCTGAGTCTGATGATCCTGACTTTCAAGTTCATTCGAATCTTTGTTGACGGTTGGTTGCGTTGCGTTTCATGCATTAGCGACCACGTTTCTCTGCTTATTAAGACCCATTTTAAATTATAAATTGAATGTTATTTGTTTATAAATGTTTAATAAATTGATAAAAACTGCTGAGGATGATTTTGAAGTTTTTAATTTAATAAATTTAACTTCTGATCATTTTAAATAAATTTGAGTTTCGCGAATAGGAAGGACGATCATTCGATGAGGCTGCAGGCAGTAAATTATTGCAGTAAATTATTTGCAAATAATTACGAATGAAATTACGCCGAAGTCGAAATAATTAATTCGCCACCTGCTGGTGGCATAAAAAACGGAAGCAATTTTTAATTTATTTTCATTTTTTTTTAAAGAAATACATTTTTATTTGACACGGAATTTTGACGGGCACTTGTTTTTGCAGGGGCATCATGCAACGCCGACCAACAGCAGATCTGCCTCCACGCAGGTATCCATCCATCCATCCATCCATCCATCCATCCATCCATCCATCCATCCATCCATCCATCCATCCATCCATC